>AP028440.1:14395419-14637658 GCA_036509395.1 Antheraea yamamai | reverse complement strand
AAACTGTAGCCAGGTCAAATCTGTACATTAAATATTTTTTGAAAATTTTCATCGGGGTAGACTTTGTTATCGATATAAAAGCCAAAAATAATATTTTTACAATTTTTGTCTGTCTGTCTGTCTGTCTGTCTGTCTGTCTGTCTTTCTGTCCCTGTGAACACGCATCACGCTGAAAGTACTGAACCGATTTTAACGAAACTTGACACAGTAATAACTAATATTCCAAGGTTACATTTAGGATACTTTTTGTCCGATAAAATGCAAGGGGCTCTCCAGGAAAACGAAAAACAAAAAAATGTAGTTAACGTAACTAGACTTTTTTGCGACACCTTAGTACAAGAGCCAGCAACGTTGGAAGAACAAGAATTTTAGAAAAGCTGGTTCTTTAATATGATTGAATTATATTATGCCCTTCCAAACAGGATTCAGGATACCTGGTAGCCGGTTAACGTTATGCTTTTTAATGCGCATCACACCTTTACAGGTCAAAATTTTGATATATAAATAATTATAGGAAAAAAAAATCCGGTTACTTATTAACGCTATTAAACATGAGTTTATCACTACCAGACAATAATGACAATAATGTGCCCGATGATATTCTTTATAAATAAAATAATTCCTTTAAAACCGTTTTATTTTTTCCATTGCAAAGAACATATTTCATTTTATTAACCATTATGATACTGAGATTTCACCGTAAACACTGAAAACAACGATAAACGTAGACATATGACTTGAGACTGACGTCATCTTGAATACATGCGTCTATAACAGGCGCTTCCTCAATTCCACAATATCAATGCAGTTGCAGAATTTAGCTCTAAGTTTCTAAACGTTTTCAAAGCATTAGCCGGTTTTAATTGGGGTGTTTATCCAGAACATTTAGTTCGTTTATACTTCAATATTACACGCAGTCGAATTGATTATGCGAGCTTTCTTTATGATAGTAGTGCTCAGGTTAACCTCTATAAACTTGAAAAAGTCCACAACCAGGCCATGAGATTTATCGGGGGTTTCATTAAAAGTACTTCAATCTATGTTATGGAAAGCGATTTGAGCATATGTCCATTACATCTTAGGAGACAATATTTAGCTGGCAAAATTCAATTTAAATTTAAGTCATTCGAAAAAAACGAACTAACCAATGTATCAGAAGAACTGTCCACCCCTTTCCAATCACTCTATTGGCGTAAAAGAAAAAGACCATTATTAGTTTCTATTTTTTCTCAATATAAAAATACTCCAATTCAAATAAGTATAAAACATGAAATGTTACTTTACACACCTGGGTCGATAACATTGATTTGCACAATATAATTAAAATAAATGTAGTTGGTATTTGGAAGCCAAAGCGTCAATATGATGTTCTTAAAATAAAAGATATTTGTCTTCAATATATAAACAAATATTATCAAAATTTTGTTAATATATACACTGACGGATCTAAAGCTGGGAATTATTTAGGAGCCGCATTTTTTGAGTCAAATTTCAAAACTTTTATGAAATTTCAAATTGATGAAAATATTTCAATTATGCACACTGAATTGATAGCAATTGCAGAGGCCTTCTCATCTGCGCAATCAACTGAGTCCATTAAGATTGTTATTTTATCCTATTCAAAAAGTGCTCTTCAACACGTAGCTCGATGTACCTCGATTTTTCGAGAAATACCGATAGCCTACACTATTTTGATGCAATTACTAGATTTCAAAGCAAAGAACAAAGTAATTGTTTTACAATGGATGCCTTCTCATATAGGTATAACTGGGAATGAAAGAGCTGATCTTTTAGCAAGAGAAGGATCCTCCGAAGGTGCTCCTATTAATATTTTACCAACTTACTTGGATGTATGCTCAGTATTTAAAAATAGCTGTTACTCGCATTGGAAGGAATACTTTGATGAGCGTTCTAAAACAAAAGGAATATGGTACAGAACGATTCAGCAACATCCCTTACGGTCACCATGGATTGATGACAGTACGATTTGCCGTCGGGAAGCAATCACAGGAATGAGATTACGCTCAGGACACATCCCATGTAAAAAGTTCGCCTACCTGATGCGTAAAGTACCATCACCACTCTGCCAGAGTTGTGAGCTCATCGATGATGTGCACCACATCCTGGCAGAATGTGTTCGAAGCGAAGATATTAAATCTCGGCTTAATGCTTCTGGTTCGTTCAACAGTGGTTTGTACAATTCGTTATTGTCTGACCCTATTTCGAAAGATGCTAAAGAATTGTACAAAATTAATATAAGCTATTATTAAGTTTATTGTCATTCTTATTGTCATATAGTTGTATGTCACTTAGGCGACTATGCGTTCATTAAAATAATAATAATATTAAAATTACAGCTATCTTAATATGGTTAGAACATACTTATTTTATTTACAAAAAAATAGCATCGGGCAATTTATATTATTTTATTTTATTTATAACAAAAATGTCTGGCAATAATAATTTCATGTTTTAGTAGGGTTTCAAAGTTAGTAAAAAACAAAACATTCAAAAATTATATAAAAATCAATATGTTTGCCAGTAAAGTTGCGATATGCACTAATAAACGCAACGTTTACCGGCAGCCAGGTAGCTCGCACGCTGTTCGGAAGAACATAAAGATATATAAAAAACTGTCTTATAGAAAATTTGTCGAAACCGTTACTAGCTCTTAGACAAATAGTTACAGGCAAGTGACATTTGACGCGTCGTGCTCATATCTTTTTAATATCTATATTTTTCTTCAATACAATAGAGTGTGAAAAAGTTTTAATACAAGTTAAAAATAGTTATGATATCATTCAGTGTTTCATTTATCATTATTTATTTTATGAATATATTTTATCGTTTAATTTACAATTTAACTCATCAACTTGATATTTTATAATGTAAACTCTACTGAGTGTATAGTAAACGTCTACAAAAAAGGGAAAGGAACTTCTTTAGAAAGTGGGGGTCCATAGACCTCTAAAGCTTTTTTTCACATTATCGCCAATATATGTAGGTTAGTTTTTATTTTTTATTGAACTCAGTAGATGATGCTACGAACGGGTTGTAGGCTTATTTTAAAAGATTTCTCACATACCATCTGGGTATATGTTTGAGTGAGTCCCTTGATAGTTTGGATTCACAATTGGAAACCGTAGGTGTGGCTGCAATAAGGTTTTAGGTATATTAAAATTTTTCGCGTTTAAAAATACAATTGACACAGGTGATAACCGATTTGGTGCAGACGAAGTTGCACAGGTCAGCTAGTTTAATAATAAAATTAGTCAGTAAAACCAATTAACGCTCTGTAAGCACTGTGACTATATACGAGCAGAGCTTGCCTTGCTATAACTTGCTATAACATCACTGCGACAACATTACACATATCACCTCCACACACGTGCACGCATACACGCTTACACATGCAAGTGGAAGGGTCTTATCTTTTTTCCCTTATCAAACTGAAATAGTTTAGAATATTATCCGATACGAAATATATATAAGAGTTATTGAGTTATGTATGCTTGGTACACATATATGTTTCAACAACTCATATATGTATGAATAGTTAGCTTAGCTTAGGTTAGCTCACATAGGTCGCGAATTGCATGTATCAGGCAACAGCCAAAGCCGAGGTGTGCCGCGTACCCTTGAGCTAGTTGTCAAAATAAAATCGGCTGAGTGCCTTAAGCGCTCGCCTTAGTAGTCCGGTGAAGCTGCTAAGACCTTGCTTGGTCAATAGCGTAGTCAGTTCGAAGAAAAAAAAAAACCTATAACTTCGACTTGGAAGTGTATAGCCGATTTTTTTTTCCGAACTGACTATGCTATTGACCTGGCAAGGTCTTTACAGCTTCACCGGACTACTTGTATAGCCGATCAACGACATCTTGACTTTTATAGGTCGAACTCTTCTAATAGGGTGGCGCTAGTGTTAATGTTCTTGTTAGAACTTGTAGCGGTACCGGAAGTACATGATAAGTCCGTTTAAATCATTTGAATATCATTTTAATTAATAAGAAATTATAAAGGCCATATTAAATCATTAAAATTAATTACAAAAATGGAAATCATTACACGTAAGTTCGGGCTTGCGCATGATATCGTCAAAAGTTTAATACAAAACAAAACAATATTATTATAGGAATCTAAGGTTGACATTCCTTTATTCTTAAGTTGTCTCGGTATTATACATAATACGTATTTATACCTAGATTTGTGTTTAGAGCAGCTATATTCAGAGAGGTCGAAAAGTTTACCGCGGACTTTAGTTTCAAACAGAAAACAATATAATTACAGTTTTAATGTAAGTTCGCAAAGTAACATCAGTACTAGTTCCAGAAAGATTATTTTATTAACATATATTGCTAACCCACTAGATATTTACTCACGTGTGTAGAGGAAGTTGACCACTGACAAAAAAAAAGTTATATGAAACCATGATGTGAGTGAAACTTTTATTCGGATCGCAGGCACTTAACTGAAAATATTCAGGAATTTTCGATTAGGTTATTAAAATCACGTTTTTAATCTTAACTTAATAATTGGAAAGTCGGAATGATAATGGGAAATCAATAGTAGACAGATATCAAACTATACATTTTAATTTCAATCTGCGTATTAGAGGACGGAATGCATAATAAATGCAATCATTCAGATAATAGACGCATTTTGAAAACTGAGCACATTAATTTAAATCTATCAATCATTTTGAATTGAGCCATGGACGCCGCCATATTGGCCTTCGCTGTGTCCCAGTGCCTTTCACTTTACCCCTACCTACTCAGCGGCCGACTGTAATGTGACATGCCATAGATAGAGGCGATAAAAAAAGTTTCAATTTAAAAATTGCAGTAAATCGATAAATATAGACTTCGGTATTTTCCAAGCAATATGAACCGTATTTTTGTGTGTAAACAAATGTTCTAGATATATATTTTATATTAATACTGTAATTAGATTGTTCAGGTAGTAAGAGCATTGACGCTGAGTCCGTTATAACAAAGATGGTCTGAATATCATCGTCATGTCGTTGCTACTCTTTAATTAAAAATTAAAATAATCAAAACCCACAGTACATGTTAATGGCATAAGTTACTATTTTTTCTGATTTGTCACATACTACGACAAAATCATATATCTCGTATACGTGCTTCCATATAAGCTTGCATTGATGGTAATGCTTCTTTCGTGTTTCCTAATATAAGTGCTACTTCATAGCTTCGTATCTAGATTTATTTAATAGGCTAACTATTTAAGTTTCAGGGCCTAATATTATTATTTTCGATATTATTCCACCGCGTTTATATGATAAATTAATTCATTATTACAATATGAACAATGGCTGTATTAATATATAATAAAAAAACAAAGGCTTAAGTAGTAACTTGAGTATTTAACGTTGCGGAATTATATCGAAACATTATTCAATAGTTTTTTTAAGGAAGTTTGTATATATACATTAGAGTATAATATAAAGTGTTATTTTAGCTTATTGTTTGTCACCAGATGTAGTTTTAAGTGTAAATTGGAGAGGTCGCGCTGTCTCGTTTTATGTTTCCTTTAATGAAATGCTGTATGAAAAGTTAAGTTAAATTTTGTAGCCGGTGCGTGATTTCGATAGCCTAATATGATCCAAATAAATCATATGATAACAGGGCTGCCAGTATAGCTAATTTATTAATCTCGTTATGCAAACCAACAAAGTTTATCATCAACGATTAAACCCTTTCCTTGAAATGAAACTTCCTTAGGCATTGTAGGACAAAATCATATGAAAAGTGTATTCTCCTTTTCAAACTTCATCTGGCAGTCGGAAGGAAGGAGTTCTTATTCTCCCTGTCAAATTGGTCATGTATACGTTGTGCGTATTGGCCACGGTAGCTATGGAGGGTAGAGGTAAGGAGAACTATCTCATATGGGGGACATGTTAAAAGTGTCCAGCTTTAAGCACTAAATAACAGTTGCAAAATCACTAAAATGGCGCTAGCATAGGTAAATATGGATAATCCAAAATAATCTTTTAAATATACTTAACCCAAAATAACTGCAATAAGAAAACGTGGAGTGATAGAATATTGTGAACTTTAAAAAATTGATTGTCTTTAATGTCGGTTTACGGACGATCATTTTACGTGATAACGACTCGGACGCATAGGCCGATGGAGTGGAAGAGAGGATAGATGCGTCACAAGCCGAACGCTTAGGCCGATCGCGCTTCTCTATCGCTTGTTCCGCGCTCTCGCTTGCACGCTCAGCTCAGGCGGAACGTGATACTTTTTCGTGCGTGCAGCCGGCGTTCATAGATTTATAAGACGTTATCACGCCAATAATACGTTTTGTGATATTGGAGTGTTTACTTTTATAAAACTTGTTCTAATAATTGAGCGAGCAGTAATTAACCCTGTTGCTACTGTGGCGCCACCCAAATTAATGCAATTTGACGGACACTTTTTCATGCACAAAGATAGTTCTCTGTACCACTACACTTGATAACGGTAGTATGAAATTACCTAAAACCGGTTTACACATTTTCGTGAGCATACCCCGTGGAAACACTCGCATGAATTGTGGCGAGTGAAGGAATAGCCGTCTAGTCTCTCAAGAATGATTGGTCTGTTAGTTTGTGTTTCGCATCCTTTTACTCGAGTGCAAAAATTGACAGCGAACGGACCGAGAACGAGGCCAAACAAGGCGAGTCGAGTTCACACTATCATACTCAAGTAACCTTATCCCACTCTTAGATTGTGAATCCAGATTAACAAGTCTCATTTGTATAGCGCATATCCCTTTTTTTTTAACTAAAGACTTCATCGTGAGTATACGATATAAAGGCAATCTTTTAATTCTCGTTAAGCGTAGTGTGGTGAAACTGTAAAAGCTTTGCCAAGCCAATAGCGTAGTTAAATTTGAATGATTTTTTTCTAAACAATTATACAAAGCGATTAGCTATTATGAGCTGGATATATGATAGTACATTTTTGTGCGCAATTCTATTTTGGCAGCTCTGTTTTTAAAATATTTGTCTACTGCTAGATGTATTACTGTCATCAATTCTGCTTTACCTTGTAAGCACTAAGTTACGAATAAGCAAGAAATCAAAGAACGACACGTTATTCTGATGTTGTCGTTTTTATACGAATGCGAAGAGATTTTAGAGACGCGAGAATAAAAATAATTTATTATTAATATATAAAAAGGCGCTCAAGTTACCTTAAAAAAAGTAATTAGAGACTTGATAACCAAAGAGCAATGGAATGTAAAATTATTTATTATATTTCTTTATAAATTGTAAATAATTATTTACGTCATACCCTTGTTGTTCATTAAATAATTTGTATTATTTACTTATATTATTATTATTAGGCATTGGTGCATATCATGTGTATAGGGCAGATGATTAATCAAATAAATTAGAAAAAAAATAGTTCATAACAATGTTTCATTTACGTACCTTAATTATAAAAAAAAAATCTTGCATTTGGTTTAATGTGTTGCCAGGTGGAAATGACAGATTATGTGGCGGTGAAACTCGCGCGAACGGTCCTCTTCTTGAGATGAATTTTTCTTTTTTCAGTTTTTAACTACCCAAAATTAGTAGTAGCTGTTTTATAAACAAAATGAACCCTCTGCCTCATTTTTCCATTCCTATCTCTTTGCCCATCTAAAACATTTAAACCCCCCTGACCTTGGGGAGAAATTCCTTGATCTGGCATCATCATCGTCAGCCTGTAAGATACCCACTGCAGGGCCATAGGCCTCTTCCCGAAGGAAGGTATGGTCATAATCACCACGCCAGCCCACGACGTATTGGCGATTTCAAATTCTGAGAAATCCATAGTTCTATGTTTTCCCACATATAGTAGTACTACAAGAACATTTCTCAGGTTCAGGTTTCCTCACGATGTTTTCCTTCACCGTCAGCCGATAGTGTTACCAATTTAAATTAGTAAATGTACGCAAATTCCGAAAAATTCGTTGGTATATGCCGGCCGGGGTTCGAACCTGCGGACACCGAAATCATATTCCACCGGTCAAACCACTAGACCACCACGATTCATGATCTGGCATCAGTGAAAATAATTCAAATTTATTTGTTTTTTACTTGAGGGCCCGGCTGACGTTGTCCCGCCCTGATAATAAAAAAACCTTGACAAATTATATACCTAAACCTTCGTCATGAATCACTTTATCTACTGGTGAACTACATTAAAATCCGTTCAGTAGTTTTTAAGTTTATTGCAAACAGACAGTCAGACGTGGCAGAGGACTTTTTTTAATAATATGTAATGTTGATATGTTTGTGGAAAATACATCACATAACGATCATAATGGAAACTTTTTTTTTATTAACCTGAGGAAATCCCTTATGGATACGCCAACCTCCCTTTTATGTCCTGCTCGCACGGACTAAAACCCCACGGTGTACCGACAGACCGTAATTGTTGGGTTGGCAAGGGACCAAGGACACTGACAAAACACTCTCTCCCTGAGAGATCGCCTCCGTGGACAGCGACTTTAGAAGGCTTCCACAGTGGAACGCCCTGTCCGAAGGCCGAACTGCGCGTCCGCTAAATTCAGCCCCACACCATCCAGGTGCTGGTCGACCCGGGAGGAGACGATCCTCTCCAACGCCTTCCCGGCGTGATCCAACAGGACGAGGGGCGGATATGCAGACGCGCAGTCCGGAGGACGGGCCTCCTTCGCCATCAATAAAAAACCTAGTTTGATACAAACCAACGTGTTGACACTTACATAGTGAAAATAATCAAAGACTAAAAGAATTAAACCACACGAATTAGTGTAAATTGTTTGAACGAATATATATATACATCACATGATATTTTTTATTATACCATATCATTAAAACTTCCAAAGAGTATATAATTTAAAAAACATAACATGAAACGGAGTTTAAAACTCAGACTGTATTCACTATACACTCTAGTCCGGAAATCGTATGTTCAGTTTTATGTCTAAAGGAATTTGGTATTATTTTTTAAGGTCCAAACTATCTAAGAGTTATTTTAAAATATCTAAATTTCTAATGTCTCTAAAGTAACATTGTTGAATAGAATTGAATTTCCACTAATCTATACAAATAAAAATCAATTGTCGAATGTATGTAAGCGCATGACTTTAGCGAACGGCTTCACCTATTTGTCTGATTATTTTTGACGTGATAATGTCTGATAAATCGATGAACGACATCTAGACGCACGAGAAAGCATGACTCATTGTCACGTTCCGCCTGAGCCGAGCGTGCAAGCGAGAGCGCGGAAAAAGCGATAGAGAGGCGCGATCGGCCTAAGCGTTCAGCTTGTATAGCATCTATGTATAGAATAATTCAATTCATAAAAGAATGCAATTTTTCATTAATGTTTTCTTATGACGTCATCACGTTAAATTATAGTTCTCAAATCGACATTACATACATTTTTTTTGCTGTCGTTTGTAATCGTTAGCACCCGGTTTGTATGAAAGAAAATAACAAATTGTATGGAAAACGTGCGTTAAATTTTTTCATATAAAAACATGAGTAAGGCCGACAACAATAGGAAGATATTCAAAATTATTAACAGATTGACGTTGAGTTGGCATTTTATATCATTACTTTTTTTTCGTATTGCAAAGGGAAGATTTAATTTCATTCTCTTCGTAAAAGCACCAATGCAAAAGGCAACTAGTACTTAATAAGAATACTTTTTGAATAATCATATAAGGTTTACCAAAAAAATTGACACTGAAACGAGTATAAACAAGGAATGTAAAATAAAAGCAATATAGATTTAACATATAATATATTCCATTTCAACACTACAATAATTTTCAACTCACAAACATAGAAATATACAGTTATCTAAACTAAGTATTATTGCAATCTCTTTTTTAAATAAATTTACAACACATCTGAATCTGTATTAGGGTTGAGCGATATCGATAGTAAAAACTATATTTATAATATTGTGATATTTGGAACTCATAATCGATTAGTATATCAGTAATATGAGTTTGTTTCGATTTTAGTAGACGTGTCCCCAGAAAAAACTAAAATTGGCAACAAAGATAACGAAATGTTCGAAAACGATTTCAATAATTAACATAAATATAGCAGTAATCCTTTTGTAATTGAAAATATTTAAATATTCATTTTTTTAACGAATCTGCTAGATTATAACTGCCATTATAAAGTAGGTAATTGTAATGTAATATACAAGTGTGTTATTTCTTTTTCGGTATTCTAACAAAATGGTGGCCTCCTTGTTACGACTTACGAAGGACTTTTTGTGGTGTCTCAGAGTTCATGCTCCGTGGCATTATTTTCCATCCACTTCACTTATGCACAATAACTGAACTATAATACGTAAAACATCTCCAATATTACAAAATAAACAGTCAAATAACATAAAATAAAATATAAAATCCACTACACGAGAGAATAAGATCCCGCCATAGACTCCAATATTAAAAAATTAAATCGATATAAAAATAATCGATACGAGACATTTCAAAATCGCTATTTACCTCATATCGTACATTACTGATCTGTCATTATATTATGGATCTACTTTTATGAATGGTAAAAAAATAATCCAATTGACTTAAATAAAAATCGATTTTAAACGAATTTATGCTACTCAAATTCCAGATCTTAACGTCATTTAATAAAAACAAAAGGACACAATGATAATAAAGTCTATACAAAACTAACAATAGATAAGTTACGAGTTCTTGGCTATATTACGTTAACTTTATAACATACAGTTGTAGCGTAATTAATTGTACAATAGAATTATGTTAAGTAAAACCTTTAACAAGTTAATTTCTATATAATATATATTTTTTTAATTTAATCATGGAACGTGCGTTGAACGCCTTTTATAAAATATTATTTTATAGCTATACTAACTTGTGATTACAATATAGAATTATTTTTAGCATTTTAGATATGGCTTGACAATTTATCTATTCTAGGTATTTATAAAAAAATAAATGTTTCAATAGTATTACTTAGGTGATTATAGTTTTTTGAAATACTGAATGTATTTTATTCAGACTAAGGAACAAAAGTAAATAAGAGGAGCGCAACAATAATTTGTCATTAGTCAATAACGCACGTTCAACGCAAAAAAAGTTAGTTACAATTAATGACAGACAATGTTAACTTGTAAAACAGTAATTTTAGGGGTTTGCGAAAAGCACTCGAATCGAACATTTATGGAATTCAAACTTATCGAATACTGCGAACTGTACGAACAAACTGAAATGTTTAATGAACCTGAACTCTGAAACGTTGAAATTATTCGAATTGCTTAATATTTTTCAGTAATCGATTTTAGTGTATCAATTTATTATATTCCTTAATGGATAACTAAAAATTCGAACACCCCTTAATAATTTATATCTCGCAATATAAATTATGGACGTTAACAGAGATCATTTAACATTTACATTTTTTTTTCTAATGACATTTAAATCGAATATTTGACACTTACAAAAATAAGTTCCCTCTAAATGATCAATAATTAAAAAACCTTTCTTGCTGAATTGTCAATTGTCATTTTTTTTATTAATAACTGTAAATACTATCAATTAAGAATAAGGAAACGTGCAAATATATTTTAAATAGAATAAAGTAGAAAAATCACTCATTAAAATTAGTCAGTACAATAAAAAAAAATTATAAACATATATATTTTATATTTGATTCAAACACAAGAACAATGTACTATATTATAATGGATCAAAGAAAAAAAATTTTTTTCGTGTTTCCATGACTGGTATTAATTAAACGAAATAAAAATAATCAATAGAAGACTTCGCTGCCACACGTTTCAGACTTCAAATGGATTATTTTATGCCCAATAAGATGTTGTTGCCTCAAGAACTTGAAAACTTATTATAGGTATAATCTTTACAACAGTAGCGTGAAAATTTGTAAATTATTGAAAGCGAGTCTATTGAATAATTCAAGCTTCAGAAACAAATTGTATATAATCTGACAAGAAGCAATTTTTTTTATTCCAAACATTTCCAGTGTATTTGAAATTATGAAAATAGATAGTATGTTTGAAAATGAGTATAGAATTGGAATACTTTACGAGTACGTTTCAATTCCACTTTAAGTGTACGTTTTAATGACATTTTACACGTACGCTTAAATTACACTTTATGCGTACGCTCAAATGACACTTTACGCATACGCTTAAATTACACTTTACGCGTACGCTCAAATGACACTTTACGCATAGCCTCAAATGACATTTTACGCATACGCTTAAATTACACTTTACGCGTACGCTCAAATGACACTTTACGCATACGCTTAAATTACACTTTAGGAGTACGCTTAAATTACACTATGCACATGTTTACCAATATTTCACGCATACACCTAAATTACACTTAAATGCCACTATACGCGTACACTTATAATGTCACTTTCGCCGTTACTTTTAAATGAAATTTTACACGTCTATTTAAACGACACTTCAAGTGTGCGCATAAGTTACACTTTATATGTACACTTAAATGACACAATACACATGACGCCATAATACGTTACATCGAGCCTATAAGCCAAGCTATTATACTATCCATAACAATCGAACGTTATTATTTATTTCATATCCTACTACTCACATCCAATTAATACTTTCTGATTAAATTTGAAATAACTGTTTTTTAAACATACAAATATTAATCATATATACAGCTATATTCCCATGTTTTACAATTGCCGTTTTTCATTGATGCGACCAATAAATTATAATTATCAAATATTGATTCTATTAATTATCGATAAACTGTATTACATGAAAACGGAATAATGCGACTCTAATTCTTTATCACAGTAACATAGCGATGTTTCATATCACATAGTATAAATTATATTTCCCGGTTTTTTTTCGTGTCTAGCAGACACGTCCATGAAATTATCGATATTTAAAATCATATTCGAAGTATTATATCGCAAATACATAACATAATATTCATACTTCAGTGACACGTCACTACTCGATCATGAAGACAAGAAACAGATTTTTATTGCTTGAACAAATACATACATTAAAAAAATTTAAATACATTTAAAAAAAAATACACGTATCTCAAAACAAACCGTTGTCTAATATTACTCAACTATACTGTCATTTGCGTATAAAAATAACTTATCGAACTGTCAATTGTAAAAAACACAAACCAAATATCTCGTACTTAGTTACAACATGAGATTTTGTCTGAACAAATTAATACCTAATTAAATTATAGCCGGTTACGAATTACTCTGCTAATATCAAATGGTTTCGACGATGCCTTTGCGTTTAGGCCGTGACGGCTCACCAGAGATAAACGATGTTTCTTCGGAGGATATTGTGGTCACTTTGTTCAGCGATGAAGTACTCGGTTGAATCTATGGTAAGCAAACAATAACGAATAAGATTCGACTTAACCCATACATACCCGTCGCTACGTTTGCTCAACACTAATTCCTATTAGAACGTGTTGAATTTCTATATACAGACTGAAAGTTTAGGCAGTAGCAATATTTATGGAGGAAACTCTGCACTCGATTCTCGTTGTAAATCAATAAAAAAATAGATGTTTAATATTTGACCTAATTATCTACAAAAATACAAACACTATACGCAATCCTGTATGCGTCTATGTTAAAGCACAGTGACAATGAACGTCGAGTGACTTCACTTTCACTTGAAAGTGAACGTGAGAACGGCATGAGCAAGACAAAAGGGTTTATTGTCCGTTTTATTATCGAAGCTTATTAACTCCGGGTCGCCCCTTGCAGCTTTCGGCACCGGCCATTGCACTTAGGCTTATTACGTTTGTGTTTATACTTTTGAAAGTCTTAGAACAAACTTTAATTTAGGTTCTCTTTGTTGTTTATTACTATTTCTTTTGATATTATTATTTTATATGTTAAATATGATCAAGCACTATCTTTTAGAATACTGCAAGCAACTACCTAACACCTGGTATAACGAATCTATTAATCTGCTCTAAATTATTATAATCATTTATTTAGAGTGTGTTAAGAGCGAAAAAATTATTCAGTACATTAAAAGCACAGTATAATTAATAATATATGTAAATTTTATTAATTTCTTAATTTTTTTTATGGAATAAATGGGCTAATGCATTATGATAATGTTACACCATGTATGCAAACTCAATACAAATAAACAAAGTATGGTGGCCGAAACGAAAAAAAAATAGCCCGCCTCGAACTTTATCCAGTCGTTCGAATAATAATTTTAGGCTTCTAGAGTATTCCACGCTCCATATATTGAAAGGCATATAAAGCGCGTCGCGATGCGTCAGAGCACAGTTCTATTTAGGCCATCGCAAACAAGAAGACTTTCAAGAGGACTGTGACTGCAGCATCATAGCGTGCACGACTGTATTCTAATAGTGACTGTATTTGATTTATGTCTGTACGACAGCAAAATAAAATTATTTTGACGGAAAAGTTGTTTAATTTACCCACGGTCGTAACAATATCATATTTGCTGAACACTTTTTACAAATATCTTAATAAATTACTAATTAGTTATTGAGGATGTTTTTTTTAAATAAAAATGATTTGGAGCCAGATATACTTCAAGCAAGGAACTGACGTTTAAAGATTAGAATCAGTAGTTTAAAAATATTTGCTAATAAAATGTAAATGTATAAGTAAAAGAATATTTATAAAAATATCGAACTACCCTACTAAAATGCAAACGATTATAGCAATCGCCAGTAGCGGTTAAGGGTGGATAACTACTTTTAAAGCCTAGTTAATAAATACGTCATTCCTTTTCTTTTTTTTTTAGTAGATTTTTATCAGCTGTAAATTATTATTAACCTGTCGGCTGATTTTTCAAGACTTAGATCTCAAAATGACGGATTGTGGTTTAAATATCTATTATTGTTCAAGTTTTTGAAATTTTGTAACAGATAGGGTATTTTTTTTAAACGTATACTGCCAAAATGTCTGTTGACCAATGTATCATAAGATCTACATTCGTTTGTATAGAGCTTAAATCATTATGATTTTTGACAGTCCAGGGGTTAAGGACAAAGTTATATTCCAACTATATCGATCGACGCAATTAGTGGATTCATCCATAGGGCCTTGGACGCTTCGGCCCGTGACATTGTAGATTATAATTTAAAAATTGCTTTTAAATTATGAAAATTAAGCCATCGTTAAGGCGATAATCTCAGTTAAAAAACCGATTTAAAATAGTTGCTTATGATTACAATGATTTTTGACATAACTAATGAAATAAACAAAAACAGAAAAAAGGCGCGGCCCAAGAGTCCGCAAGAGTTTTTGGCGGGATCTCGGAAAGTCATGTAGTGGACTTTATATTTTATTTATAATCTTGAGTCATTTGGCTCTATATTTTGTAATATTGGTGGTATTTTACGTAATATAGTTTGGTTATTGTGGACAAGTGTAGTGGATCGGAAATGAATTCCACGGAGCATGAATTCTGACTTGCCACAAAAACTCTCTGGAAAGTTCTAACAAGACGGCGACCATCTTGTTAGTTCATGGAAGTGATCGCAAGAAACTTGTGTTCAACAAAGAACCATCACCTACTCGAAAATGACAGTAATAATCTACTAGAAGATTGGTTGCCAAAAATAAAATAAAAAGTGTCTGCAGAAAAAAGACTATGGGTCATTCCACCAAATAAGAACATTTTTACGGGGCGACCCTCGCGGATTATGTTTAAAATTTATGGAGGTGTTCTCTATCATAAGACAAAAATTCCCTGAGAGTTTTAGCTCTTCATACGCAGCGGTCTTGAAGTTATGATTTTTTGAAATTTTGGAAAAAAAAATTTTTCAACTTTTTCGTAAATTTTTCTGATATGAAAAACATTTTTAAACAAAATCGACAAACATTGTATTTTGTAGGAAAAATTCTCAGCTTTTGAATGAAAATATTTATTTTTTCATAAACTCATCAGAAGACCCTTAAAAATCGAATTAAAGTGGAAAAATTGATTTTTTTTGGTGTGCAGCCCAAAATTCTTCAAATTTGAATTTTTTTTCTGAAAGCTGAGAGTTTTTTACACAAAATATAGCGTGTTGCCGATGTGCATATTTTTTGTTTCGTCACAATTAAATTAAACGCAAATTCATTATAATTAAAATACTTTTATTTTTGAACTTTTTTGAGATATTTATATATACTGACACGTATAAGTATAAGTATATATACTGAAACCACATGATTTGTTTTCCTGGGGAACGAAAAATTTTACAAGCGTTGACTTTACTTTTATAGCTAATGACGATTATTTAATTTAAAAAAATGTGTTAGACGTACGATATTCTCAATCGAAAACGGTGAAAGGTACACAGTTATTACACACTTTTGTGCCTTTAAAAGATGAAATTGGTTATGCTTTCATTAAAACTGTGTCCACATCTCAAAAAAGTTCAAAAATAAAAGTATTTTAATATAATGAATTTGCGTTTAATTTAATTGTGACGAAACAAAAAATATGCACATCGGCAAAACGCTATATTTTGTGTAAAAAACTCTCAGCTTTCAGAAAAAAAATTCAAATTTGAAGAATTTTGGGCTGCACACCAAAAAAAATCAATTTTTCCACTTTAATTCGATTTTTAAGGGTCTTCTGATGAGTTTATGAAAAAATAAATATTTTCATTCAAAAGCTGAGAATTTTTCCTACAAAATACAATGTTTGTCGATTTTGTTTAAAAATGTTTTTCATATCAGAAAAATTGACGAAAAAGTTGAAAATTTTTTTTTTCCAAAATTTCAAAAAATCATAACTTCAAGACCGCTGCGTATTAAGAGCTAAAACTCTCAGGGAATTTTTGTCTTATGATAGAGAATACCTCCATAAATTTTAAACATAATCCGCGAGGGTCGCCCCGTAAAAATGTTCTTATTTGGTGGAATGACCCCTATATAGAAAGAAAGAAGTCTTTATTGTTGGAAAACATCGCAAACGTTAACGTTAACAAAGTTAACATACAAATAAAATCCAACAATGTCACCCCCATTCAGATACATGCTGCAGTACAACTGGGTGGTACTGCATCGCTGATTTTCAATGGGGGGTGAAAGTAATGTACGGACGTGTATAATATTATACCATACAGTACTTATAATATCTACACAATAAACAATAATAATAAAATATGAATATTTAAAAGATACGAATGTTACAAAATATTACAAATGTGCCCGTATGAAAAAGCCCCTCACTATCTCGGCTGCACATTAGCCACCATAAGCCTGAGAATACATACCGGAGAAAGCAGAGAAGATACGAAACATAGATAAGTAGATATATCAATCATAGCAACAAACCTGTGGTGCAGGAGGTATAGGGGTAGTACTCGTAGTCGCTGCAGTTCTCCTAATATTCTCAAGGGGTATATCTTCAGGACGAGATCGCGGCGACCCCTCTCTGGAACCATGTGTACTACTATTGCGTGACAAACTACTGAAAATAATACATAATCAACCTTTAGGTTAAACTTACCATCCACCTGTGACGATTAATATGATCCTGTTGAAAATTGCAATAGAGTTCACGTCAAATTACATCGAATTTAGTCTGTACTTGAGTACTCAAATATTTGAGTACTCAAATACTTGAGTGCTGAACTATTGGAGCACTCAAATACTTGAGTGTTTTAAAACTCAAATACTTGAATACTCAATTACTTGAGCATTTGAGTATACTATTACCACAAAAAATATCAAAGGATTAGTCGGACCAAGTCACCGAACAAAATTAGCTATCTGTCAACACAACCTTCCATCCAATATAAAATAGAGATCGATAGAGGCAACTCACTAAATATGCTGTACGGAGATACGATTCTCATCATTAATATTACCAATCGGAAGACAGAGACTAGTATTTGAATATTCAAATAATTGATTAACATAATATTACAAAATACTCGAGTACGTTAAAACTCAAATAATCAAGTACCTTAATACTCAAATAACGAAGTACCCTACTCAAAAACTTAGTACTTACGATGCTCAAAAGGAAATTACATTCTTGTGTACGCGTACTGTTCCTTAGCAATTTGCGTGCAAAAGCCGATTCTGGTTTTTAAATACGTGCTGTATGAAAAGTATACAAATAATAGATTCAAATAATATCATGCATAAATAACATAACCTTTTACAAACTTATCTATCGGAAGTAATAATCAACACTTCTTCCTTCCATTCCTATGTAGCCAATAACGTAATTAATTTACAGAAATTAGTTACCTTTCTCTACTAGTTGTTCGTTCGCGATAAACAACAATGCCATCTTTGAGCAAATGTCCGCTCGGTCTTCGGAGACGTCGATCGATTTCATCATTTTCTCCACCTTTATATTATAACATAAGTAATGTTTATAAAGAATACAACTTATTTGTACGCAGACTTTTCTTCTTCGGTTTATATGTAGTATTTATATTACACTACAGAACGTCAGTTTAAAGGTGTGCTGATATTCAATTCTATTCATTATTTATTAATTTTGACGAATCGAATACTTTGATTCGAATATTCAAACAAAATAATTAGAAAAAGTTGTCCGATTTGAATAACTTAAACCATTCAAATACAGTTAAAATCTATTATAACTACATCGAAGGGACTACTCATACTTAGTTGTGAAATGCGATAGTCGTAACAACCGGTGATGTTTTCGAGATACGTCATTCTGCCGGGACTTTTGTTCCGAGTCAATATAACCGGTATGTTGTTCTATAAACGATGTCGCCATAGATTATGACTGTACATTGAATAGTTCGATCGTTTCTCAAATCGAATAATAATATTGGATTCGATTCAGTACGATTATCCGTAGCAATGTTTTTTTATAAGTTTACATGGCTTATATTTTACATTATTTCAACTTCAAGTATACACGATAAACTACCACATTTTCTAAGATAGAGTAACTAAGTTTTAACATAAAAAGAACTCAACTACATCATAATTAGTTAAAAGTAGCTTAATAAGTTATCTTAAACGAAAACATAACGATTACCTACCTTATAAACTGGATAGTCTAATATTATAATACCTATAGATCGTCTGACAGTGGACATTCCAGGTCTCGCGAAGAGAGGGCGATGTCGCGGCGCGAGCGCGGGCGCTGACATTCCCGATACTTCTAACAATCGTCCAATTTGTTGCATTTTCTTCTGACGAGATTTCGTACGACCCTTTTTATGTTTAAAAACGTTATGATTTTGATCATCGTTTAAATATTTTTGAAAAAAAAAAAACGATTTTGAAACATTTGGTGCCCCGCTCCTATTAGCCTTATCGTGATGAGCCTTCCTCGATAAATGAGGTATCTAACATTAAAATAATCGGACCAGTAGTTCCTGAGAGTAACGCGTTCAGGCAAACAAACAAACCGTCCAGCTTTACAATATTAGTATAGACAATTTCAAATTATTTTTATCGGTTGTTTTTTTTCTACATTTGAATTATATGTCTATTATTTAGTTAATTGCATATTATCATTTCTGAGGAAATTAAATCGTTTATGAGTTTCTATTACAATACTTGTGTAAAGAATAAACTGTCTTGTGGTCGAATTTCTATTTTACCTACTTATATTTTAATATTTAATTAATACATGATTATTTTTCTAAATTAATTGCCTATATATGATTAAAGTATTTGTTTTCGACAAGATACATAAATCACTAGCCTACGCTATGGGAATATTGAATTATTTATCAATAAGATATATAATATACTCGTGTAATTTAAAACTCAAATAACTGAGTACCGTAATACTCAAATAATGAAGTACCTTACTCAATGGGATGACGCCATCTTTATCATTATATCGTTTAATTACTACGACCAATTGAATATCTATATAAATAAAAATCAAATGCCAACTGTATGTACTTAAGGCGTCAATTCGGAATAGCTACACGTACTTTGTTAATTCTTTTATTTTGTTGTGTTGTAAATGCCAGGACAAGGTTTGTATGAAAAATTGTACGGGAAAAGTGAAAATTTTGGATTAACAATATTCCCATATATAAAAAAGTAAATAAATGAGACGAAAGATAGTAATATAAGATCTTCATACAAAGAATTGACATATGTACTTAATACACGTAAAGCTGGGGCGGGCAACTAGTTGATAATAAAAGCGAATATCGAAGAAATACAACTTTGAATATAGTTACAGAATATTTGAAGATACGCAACGGATCTACCGATCTCTTACACGATATAGTCAATAGTATATAGCGAACATTAATTTATAAGGGGTTAATAGTAGTTTGTCAATAGTAAGAATAATATGTCATTAGTACAATCACTAAGTCAATAGCATGGTTCAAAAATTACAACGTCAACATATATTCTTTCAATTCCATAAAAAATAATAATGTAAATAAATAAATTTGTTTTTATTTCGCCATCATTCTGTGATTAAAATATATACCTTATATATTACTACTATAATATACTATATATACTACATTATATACCTTAAATAGTTACCTAATAAAATTTCTTAACACGCTTTGCGTTAGAAATTGATTGGTAGAAAACGTCACGTAAGGGAAAAACGTTATGCGCCCTCTATGCCACTTTCTCTTGTATACGAGTGTGCGTAGAGTACGTAGTACTATCGAAGTCGAGTATACAAAAAAGTACCGGTTATATAACCTCAATACCGAACTGGTAACAAATTTCATTCAAATTATTTTATTTAGCATTTCTTCAATATATTTTTGATACATGAATATCCCAAAAATCTTTTTTTTTAATTCCTTACTTTACAGATAACCCTGACAATAAATGCTTTTTTCAACAGTTTTAAAACCACTGAGATTTAAAATAATTATAAAATACATAATATTTTACTATACCTTTGTCAATCTTTGTTTAGCTGCCATACTCCGGATGTGATCATCGAATTTGAATTTAGCCCTTAGTAGTATCGTACGAGGTAATGCTCCGCTCACACCCACTCTGGGTTTATGGATGGTGAGATGGAGACATCTGGGATCTTCTTTATCACCTTGAATCTATAGATAGAATAGCGACATAATTATATGAAAATCCTAACACTTCAATAAATATAATGCATATTTAGGAACACTACAACTAACATTGCAACACTAAGGATTATAATCGAGACAATTTAAGTCTTTTTTTCGCCTTTTTCATATTTCAGGATGCGATACAAGCCTCCAATGCTAACAAAATTACTACATATATTCTATAACTAGTTTCTGCCCGCGACTTCGTCAGCGTGGAATAATTTTATTAAAAAATGTAACACGTAGCTAACATGAGTGGAAGCTCTCAAAGGAAAAATAAAACGAATCTGAAATATTGTTCATTGGTGCTCTGCTCCTATTGGGCTTAGCGTATATGTATATATAGGCCTCTAGCGTTTCTCGATAAATAATATCTAACACTGAAATAACTTTTTAAATAAGACCAGTATTTCCTGAGATTAGTTCGTTCTACCAAACAAACAAACCTTTCAGCTTTATAATATCACAATGAAATACATATATTCTTAAAATCTTAAAACATAAAATATCCTATATTGTTAATTAAGTTTATACAAACAAAAAATAAAAGAAATTAAATTACATTCACTTCCTGCTTAAATATGATAATCGTGTGTGTTGTATGCTTTAGCTATTAAATTTTGGTAAAATTAACAGTTTCATATATATATTATGTATATGCATATGTATTGAATTTTATTAATCTTATTTATCTAATAAGGAATCCACTTACGGCACTAACAAGAAATAAAAATTTTTGGTCGATTACCCACGACACAGTATTCATGTCCCAGTGTGGGAATCTAATGTTGATTTGTATGCCGTGTTAAATAAAATTTTCATTTTGTTTACAATATTATACTCTCATTGATTTACTCAAATCTTTAACATTTAAAACCCTCAAGCAATGTTATCCAGAGTTTCAGAAATTAGATATTACTAGGTTTTTTATGATTACTTGCATCAGTCAAAGCTACCCTAGGAGGGTGGGTTAGTCTGACATACTAGAATACGTTATCTATATATTTAAATGATAAGTATTGTATAAGAACATATTTAAATTTATTTCCATTAGTACAGTCAATCTGGGTAACTTAGACATACTAGTGCAATATTTGTATGAATATTTTAGGAATATGGGACCTTAAAAAGTATTCTTCTTCTATTGACATAATGAATAACTATAAATACTATTTATTGGTTATACAAAAATAAATTCTAGTGTGTCAAAATAACTCACTAGCGCAGTATTTTTAGCGATAGTTTATGAATCTAGGACGTTAGACAGATATATTTTGCCTTTTCAGTGTTCTCGTGACTACTACTCTTCCATTGAGCCGTCCCATAAAAATAAAACCTATGAAAACCATTACATGACAATAGGGAGAGACGAAGACCAAAAAAGGTATGAATGGATTGTGCAAAAAATGATATGTGTGTAAAAGGTATGAATACTGAGATGACATGAAAGGCAAGAGTGGAAAAGGAAAACATGTTTTCCGGCCCTACTTAGGTCGGATAAGGGTATGTAGATGATCATCATGATCTCTCAACTCTCCGGCCTTGTCGTTTTCTCCATTCATCAGTCTTTCAAAATATTCCTTCCAAAGAATGTTTATACCCTCATCATTCATCAAAAATGTTCCTCTGTCATCTTTTATACATTTAACGTGTGTAATATCTCTTGCATTCTTATCTCTCGTTTTTGCTAATCGATATAATATAAATATTTTGGTGTTTGTGAAGCTCTCCAGTATTTGTTACAGATCATCATGTACTTTATTTAGCTCTAGCAATAACGACCACTTTTTTGCATTTTTCCTACATTCTAAATACATTATTCTGTTATTTTTAATCGTGCTATCCCGGTCTTCAGTAAACTTCCATTCCTTAAAAGCCGTTTTCTTTTCTTTCAAAGCCTTTTGTACCTCTTCGTTCCACCACCAAGTATCCCTATCTATCTTTTCTTTTCCTTTCGTTTTACCAAAAACATCCCATTGATGGTAAGTACGTGATGATGAATAGTTATAAAATATGGTTAATAAATAACTTACTTCGAGATCTTGCAGGCTACCAACGAGTTTAGCGACTCCCCAGCCTAGTCTCTGTTTGTCCGGTTCAACTAATATTATTTGAATATTGTCGACAGCCAAAAATCTGTGTTGCCATGTTCCGTCCTTCTGTATTATGTCACATGATATGAGATCAGAATCGTCTGAAACATACAATTCCAGTATGAGATTGCTATCCTTTGTTTAATTCTTATTGAAGTCAATGGATATTATAACTAAAAAGCTGTAGATACGTCATAAGCGCTTCGATAGCGCCTTGTTAAAACTTGGTAAGTTAGCTTATTTTTGACGGCTGTCCCGTCAATTTGCCCGTATCTAAGCAACAATTAACTATTTCTTTTTCACCACCGATATTGGGAATATGCCATCTTACTTCCACATTTCATCTAATACCGTGTAGCGTTACAATATTATTTTACGTATGTGTGCATTATCGTGCTTTTTTTTGTCAAAATATCATGTAGGTAACGTATCTATAATTTTTTAGTTATTATATAATTGATTGAAGAGAAACTTTTTATGACACGGTAGGAAAAAAAAATTCGCTACGCGATACGCGTGAAACTTAAGGAAGGTATGTATTTGTGCGTATGTTTAAGTGTCTGTCTGGGTCTAGTAACATACAAAAATGAGTATATAGTTAAATATTTATACTACGGGACTTCGTATAGTATACAGTCTATGAGTATTCTCATACATATAATTTATAATTTAATAAATTAAAAGCCAAAGAAATTTCACTTCCTCCTCGTATACACACTGGTACATACAATGTTTTTTACATAATCATGTATACCATAGAAGCCAAATTATTAATTAAAAAAAATGCCAAGTATAAAGTAATACATTTCGGGTATTAAATTAAAAACAGCAGTATGAAGATGATAAAAAATTAGTCAAATATGTCAAAACATGGACTTTCTTTTTTGATTTTTAGAATTTTTTGAAATTGGTTTGAAAAAAAAACCTACGATGAAAATCAAATAATCGCTGTCGTAGTCTGTGAAGGCAATTAAAAAAATTAAAATTATAACTTTTTTTTTAATTTACTAAATGGTATAACGAACCAACTTTGCCACTTTTAAGTTTTAACGTTTAATTCATATATCAGATATAACATTTGCCCTCGACCCGGATTGATACAGATATAGCTAAAAGTTATCAATGTTAACATAAATAATTGTTCTCTTGTTTCTTACGTAGTGTTTGCTGTTCGGTTACTCACAGATAGTTGCAAAAATTCTGATGAAATTTGTCACAAAAGCAGACTATTTCGTAGGAAAATTCTATTAAAAAAAATATTTAAATACAATTATATAAATACAAAAAAAAATATTCATGCCGATTTCAGACTTTAGGAATTTTTTAATACATAAAATAAAAATATTTACGTTTATAAAGTGTATTAAAAACTTACTAAGGTCCAAAACGTCTCCAACTTGTACGAAGGGCGTCGGGTTCGTTAGTGGCAGTTGAGTTTCAGGCTTTCCGCTCAATTTCAAATATAAATCACGGATGAGGAAAAACGTTCTTATTGCACGACGGGCTCTTTCCATCTAAACATTTTTTTTTATTATTACAATTAAAACATAACATATATACCACGTGATTGTTTACTCGTTAGCAATATTTTTGCAGGATACTCAGTACTTGATACTCGTTCTAAATCAATAAAAAAATAGGTGCTTAATATTTTACCCAATTATCTAGAGAAAAACAAAAATTATATTCAATCCATTACACGGCTTTGTTAAAGCTCGCGGAAAGACTGTGTTTATTGTCCGTATTACTATCGACTAACTCTGGGTCGCCCTTTGTAGCACCTCATCAGGTCAGGTTTACTAAGTTTATGTTTATACTTTTGAAAGTCTTAGAACAAAGTTTAACTAAGGTTTTCTTTGTTGTTTATTAGTATTTGTTTTAATATTATTATTTTATATGTTAAATGTGACCATGAAGATGATCACCTCTTTCAATGTTGCGAGCGGCTAACCAATCGCCTGGTATAAGCAACACGATACTCATATTTTGAATTTAAAAATGTTATGACAATGTTAGCGGGAAAATCGGTTGTTCATAATGTCTCATAGTCAAATCTGTTTTTAGCGCCATCTATCAGCTGACGCTTCGTACTACTTTTTTAACTGTACATTTCCTGAATGTTTGTTATTTTATACGTTATCAGAAATTTAATATGAACTCTATCTAGATTCTTAATTTTAGTTTTTTTTTTTTGCTTATTGTAAGAGGAATTTCATCTTACTACTTCTGTACCTTATTCGGGTGTCGTATGGCAGGTACATCAAGTCAAAAATATGATTATTTTGATTTTATTTCAGACACAATCATTAAATAACAATTTTGACTATTTTGAAATTTTGACTGTTTACGTCTACTAGGCATACCACAGCAACCCGTTTTTATTTTTTTATTTAAAACAAAAGAACATCGTTTACTATCAAATTTTCTGCAACATACATTTATTGATCTAATAGTGATTTTAATGTTTAATGAATTGATCCAATCCATTTATTCTTAAACTTATTTAATGTTGTAAATGTAGTGTGTTAATTATAATTACTATGAACAAATATACTAGAACCTCGGTAAATCAATCTAGTAGATGTTATTCATTTAAATTCCAATGTTTAAGACACAGAAGTCAAATAAAAAATATTTTCAAGTTGTAAAGGAAAATAATATACTGAAATGTTCTCTTAAGGAGATATAGATTATTTCGACTTGTAAGCGGGATTTCGTATTATGTAGGTAATATTAGAGAAGGAAGTGGAACGAAAGCTTCTTTCGAGATGTACACGTTTTCGACTTCTCGAGGTTCAATTGTGTGATAAATAAATAAATAAATATAATATATCTTAATATATATATTTCTTGTGTGCGTGTGTATGTGACTGAACTCCTCCTAAACGACTGGACCGATTTTGATGAAATTTTTTGTGTGTGTTCGTGGAGATTCGAGAATGGTTTAGATTCACAATTGGACCCGGCAGGTGGCGCTGCGATCGACTTTTAGGATTTTTTTTGTTTTCAAGGCAGGACAACGTCCGCCCGGTCCGCTAGTATATATATATATTGATAAATAAATATAATATATATATATATATATATTGATACTCACTTCTCCACCTGGAAGTCGCTTTGCAAACGCGATTCCGGACATCGGCGTCCGCGTGGGAGGCAACAATATGGCCGCGTCCATACACAGCCATTCAACGTTCAGCGGACGCTTACTCATTTCACAGTACCTAACACCAAGATATAATTAATTTTTAATATTTTATTACTCTTTATAAGTCTACTTGATATTAAGTGATCGAAAATGATAACATGCCAAAGATCGACTTTCAAACTTTAGCTACCGGAACACACATATAGGTCCTTACTGCCATGCAAAAGTGTGCTCAATGTTTAATTATTTAATGCTGCTTATTGTTCAGGAAAAAAGTGAAAAAAAAAATATTTAAAATATTTACAAAAGACAACATTCGAGCTATAAACTATATTCTGTATATCAAGTGTTATACAGTAATTACTACTTGAATAAACACTCAAAAACAGATCAGCAGAACTCCTATTGACCCATTAGTCGTTGACGACCCATTAGTCGTTGACTCATAAGTCAACATGCATTAAATCGATAAAAAATATTTTTTTTAAATACATTTTCAGATGATCACATAAAAAAACTTTTTTCGCGAATAGTTAAGAATAAATTAGTTGTTTTTATAGACTATTTTCTCAAATAATGTAACGGAATTTCACTACTATACATTTTTTACATTTAAAAATTAGTATAAATGTAATACTAACATCAAACTGTACTAAATAAATATTATAGCAATACAAAGACGAATGCCAATAATTATACGTCATATACCAATTTTATAAAAATTTAATAGATATTAGGAAATCATTTTGGAAAGGACATTAGGTTGATAATATTGGATTAGTATACTGACTCGTCTTCGAACATGTCGAGGAATATATCGTCGCACTTGTAGAAGTTTCTAGCAGCGGATGCGGCGCGCGCGCGTAACGCGTCCGCTGCGGCGACGTGACGTGCGTACATGACGCCGCCGGCGCCGCGCATCGCCACGCGACTGAGCGTAGCCGACAGTTCCAGCGACACCAATCGGACTTTAGACGCTAAAACCGTACCATACATACGAATATCGAACCGGTATTTCCTCAAATCAACTATATCATACGTTTCCAAACTTATTTTTCATCCCTCATTCGATAGACTCACTCACATCACTTGTACACACATCAGATCACCTCACGTACGTGGACACATTATACACATGGTGGACGGGTTTTATTTTTTCCCCTTATGCGAACTGAATCGAGTAGTTTAGTTCGTTTTAACATCCGATATACATGTGAGCGTTTGTGAGTCATACAAATTCAATTGTATGATTCACAAACGAATATATGTATGAACAGATTAGCTAAATCAGATCTGCGGTATCGACAACAGCTCAAGCAGAGGTGTGCTGTGCACCCCTGCGCTAGTTGCCTGAATAAAATCGGCTGAGTGTCTTAAGCGCTCGCCTTAGTAGTCCGGTGAAGCTGTAAAGACCAAGCCAATAGAGTAATCAGTTCGAAAAAAAAAATTTGTCACGTAGACCACTTTTTGGAATTAAGTTCCTTAACGCAGCTTACGGGTAGTGCGATTTATTAGAAATCGTCACGTAACGGATATGCTGTGTGTATATCTAGCCTACTATAAACAAATGAGCACACAAGCAAGTGAGTACGCAGCTCCGTGCGCAACTCTCTCTCTCTCTCACTCACTGTACCTGTTTCTCTTTACCATATAACCTCAACACACGGTTTACAAACACGTATAAATTCCGTGAAAACGTATTTTTTATTTGTGTTAGATAGATAGATCAACCGTGAATATTTTATTATTGCAATTAAGTTTTGAAAAACGTAAGGAACTTAGTTTTTGACGGGGGTCCACCGACTGCACAATTATTTTTTTGTTTTTTTTTCTCGGTAACCAATCTTATAGTACAGTGGTCGGCAAACCGCACGTCGCGAACCGCATACAGCTCTTTCTTTCTTTCACTGTGGCTTTTCCAAAAAATGTCTTGTGTAGACACAAAATGTTCATTGTGTCGTTACGTTTCCAAAGAAGCCAAATCCAATTTTAGCCGTTCCTAATATGTTACGTTATTTTTTAATTTCTCCAATTTTTGTACATACAAAATATGTAGGTTATAAATTAAAAAAAAAACCTTATGAACGGAAAAATTTGAACTTCGTTATATAAATCTTGAATTTGAACTTCGTCGTATAAAAATTGGAAATCTTTAAAAAATTAATCGTGTTATATGAACAATAAAATTGGATTCCTCTAATTTTGAAACGTAACAACTCAATTACCCCAATAGACCTTTCATAATACAATTATATTTATAAATAAAATGATATTTCAATCCGATTAATTAAAATATTTGAAATTGATAGGAAAAATTATATAACAGTCTGGCAAATACTCACTCGGTTTACAGCTCTGATTGATGATAGCCATAAGCTTTGTTATGAGAAGCGCATTAAAACTATGCATAGGACGCTTCGTGGGAGTTGTAGTAGAATCCTCCCGGTTTGTGCTTGACTGTTCTTCGCTATGGACATTAACATTAGAAGCACTGTTCACGTTCGAGCCACTCGAACTACTTGTATCTTCTTCGGGACACAGAAGAGTATCTAGAAGTTCCGTGTTGACACCTAAAAATAATAGAATATTAGAATAATCCTCATTTTTTTATACATATAAAAAAAATGTATATAAAAAATATTTCTTACCGACTAACAGTTGAATCGTGTAGGCAATAAAACAGAATAAAAATGTTAATTATCATTTATTTTTTTATTATTATTTATGGCAATCTATTTTAGCACTAGGTAACAATATTGCAAGTGTCTTGTGATATTTTCAATGTTCTAAGAAGATGGTGATCACCTTGTTAAAATTTTCCATGGAATTTTTTGACATCCCAGAATTCATGCCCCGTGGTATTAATTCCTATCCACTTCAATTGTGCACAATAACCGAACTATGTTCCGCAAAATGCTATCAATATTACAAAATATAGAGCCAAATAACACAAGATTACGAATCATTACATATTATTAAAAAAAAGGCCTCTGCCACGTCTGTCTGTCTGTTCGCGATAAACCCAAAATCTACCGTAAGGATTTTCATGCGATTTTCACCAGTAGATAGAGTGATTCACGAGGAAGAACTTAACTAGGTTTTCCTATTATTATCAGAGCGGGACAGCGTTCGCCGGGCCCGAAAGTAAAATATAAAATCCACTAGATGACAGACTTTCTCGCCAAAACTCCGGTGTTCATTATTAGTAACTAATCTTACATAACAAGGCAATGATCTCTTAGTGGTTAGCGTATTCAGATACCATGTCTACACACTTAGATTGAAACCTTTACAATAAGTCCGCGATTTTAATGAAGGAAGACATTGTGGTGAAACCATAGCATAGTGGGAGGGCTTTTTCTAAACTTGCCTGGCTAGTTAACACCCTCATGATGTAGAAATGTCGCCAAGTATCTATGGGTGTGTTAGCTGCACTTGAGAGCCACGTTAAGCATGTTTACTTGGACCACATCGTTATTTAAAATCAGTTGAGATTGTGATTAAGCGCTACAATCTATAAAGTAATTAAAACGGTTTTAGCGTATGACAAAGGAAGGATATAGCGCAATCTAAAGAAAATCAGCTCTCAGTTGCCGTTATTCGAACGCACACATAGGCGTTTAGAGACAGATTTTCAACTGGTAACTTGCCAGATGGGTATTCGAGAAAGTACTATAATAATGGTACGATTTGATCACAATATTTTTCATTATCGAAGGCTTCACCTCGTTGCAGAGATGCGAACCTACATCGATCAAAGTGGTGTCGGAACACGCCACAACTAGCCATGAAATCGATTACTTTTACTGTTTTATTTTTATACCACTATGGTAATATACAGTATAAGCATAAGGGCATGCAAGGTCCCCTGATGTTATCGCAGCCTATAGACACCCGAAGGAGTCACATGCGCGTTGCCGATTCTTCACTAATTTATTTTTTTGCCTTGAAGAATTCCATACTGTATTCGTCTGAAAAAACCTCAGCAGGAAGCTAATTTCATATTTGAGATTCTATCGTTATTACTTAACCGTTATACAGAAGGGAAATCATGTTTGGCTTAATTATTATTCTAATAAAGAATTCATTTCACAGCAGAAGTGTCGTCAAAATTATTTTACCGTTTCAGAGATTACCCCGAACAAACAACAGGCATTTACATTTTTTTTATAAGTATAAATTATAGGTGAAGAATGTTTAGTACAGATATTAATATGACGATCTTACTTGAAACTGATCTTACTATTAAAATTTGCTCTATTAAAAAAAGACCTAATATGGTGAATTTTAATTGATGGTATATTCATATTTGTTAAGTTTTATGTTAGTTGTACTACAAGTTAAAAGTTTCTATATTAAACTTACCTTTATTGTTTATCAAAGCGAACAAAAGACACAAAGCGAACAAAGCCTTATAATCGTTCTCGCTGCAATCTAACGAATCAAATATCGTCTTCAGAAACGGCCTTTTCTCTATCTCTCTATTCTCTCTTTCTAATATACTCTCTAACGTTATCGTTCTCTCACACGACGTGCTCGGTATAACACCTAACAGTTTTTGCTTCTCTTCATCGGTGATATTATTAAATTCAGTTTTCGATGAACTGGACCCCATTCCAGAATCAGGAAGCGGTGAGTCCGGCATATTTTCTTTTATATCATTCTTCTTAACCGTATGCACCTGAGTTAGAAGATCTTCTGTTGAATCCTGATCTATACTCGACGCTTCGCTAATATGAGACGTGGATGGAATTGATGTCGAAACTAACTCAGGATCAAGATCACAACTGGACTGATCAGTATCTTTATCATCATAACTAAACGATTTACTTCCACTGTATTCCGGTGTAGTATAATCTCTCTCGAGCGATGTATTCTCTAAAGCCTTCTCCAAACTCAACTGCGGTTTGGAGAACTCCAATTTAATATTAGTTTTCGCGCTGCTAATATACATCTCTAATATCTTAGTAGCACCCTCTTCGAATACTGACAAGTCTGATTGAAGTAATATCCAAGCTAGAGCATGAACTATCGGGCCGTGAGTTATTATTAGAAACACTTGGGATAGAAGAAACAGAGATACAACACATGAAACGGACGGTTTAGATTCATCTTCAGATTCGACTCTTTGCCTTGCAAATGTCATTCTTGAAGGTGATGTTTCACTGTTTTTGCCTTTTAGTATCGCTTCTAAATTTCTCGTTATCACCTCTATACTTTGAATCTGATCTTTGCTATAGGACGAAGAGGAAACTGGCCGCCTTATTGATTGGGAAGTGAGCGAATAAATGTACAGTGGTATTAGTAATTTGTGCAGAAGATGCTCCGTCAATACGTCGTTCAAATCAGGTATGTTAAGGCATAGAATGTCATTAATGTAATGTAGATGGTCTAAGTGTTCGGCGACTAGGTCGTCTAATTTCTGCTGAGATTGATGACTGAAATAAATTGTATGACATACATTTTTCTATATATCTGTATAATAGATTTTTGAATCAGATACTAGCACCTTATATTTCAATAGCATAGCTTGACAAGGCTCGATCAAGACATAACTGAATATTTACACTATGAGGCAGCCGAAACCACATGTATAAATTATTTTTAGTTAATGTAAGTTAGTAAGTGATTTTCGTTTTAATATCTATATTAAGTATTTCGGTGTTAGATTGTGAACGGAAATCAGGCAGTTTTAGAGATTCGAGAGCCAAGCTATTTCTGGCTATAGCGATATGTCGTATGTTTCCCTTTTTAAATATTCTAAATTCGTAACAACGAATTAATTGTAGGGAGGCCATTTATGGTTTATTCGGAATTACAATCCTAGTCTAGTTTTTTAATCGCTCAGAATATAGCCCTAAATTTGAACTTAGGCACAACATAGACGAAAGTTTAATACAAAAAAAAGTTAAAATAAAATTATAGAAATATAAAATTAGCATTTTTTTGTCCTTAAGTTGTCTGTATATTTATGATATAATACATATATTGAGAGAAGTCAAAAGTATGGCGAGGACTGTAAATTGCTGATACCCTGTCTACACAATACATCACTTAAGAAAACATATGACTTAGCAAATTGTGAAAAATAATTTATGGTAAATTCAAATTTATTTAATCCAGTGTTACTGTAAATAACGGCTTAATTAGACAAAGTACTTACTCAGCATCGTTTCTCACACAAGCGTCCAATTCCAAAATATGTTTCCCAATGAACCAAACCAAATTACTAAAATATGGGGCCGCTGTTCTGAAAATTTCAACACAATTTGTATTATTAATATTAAAATAAATCCAATTATTTAACTCAAAGGAATTTCAATTCTAACCTGTCTCGGATAAATCGAAGCATACTAGCATCCTGTACTCTATAAACATTTAGTGTGAGTGTCCGTACTGCTATACGTACCATTGACTCAGAATGATTGAAGAACTTTATAGCTTCTGTATACAATGGGAAATCTTTCGTATGCTGTAACGTATTAATAAAATTTACAATAAATCTATAAGGAGAAGTTAATAAGACGAAATGGAAAATAAATCATTCAATAAAAATCAAAATAATTTGTCATCTTTTCTTTGAAAGTACATAGAAATGAGTGTGTATAAAATTGACCTAAATAATTAAATTTAACTAGATCAATAGTAGTTCGGTGAAGCTGTGAAGGTCCATCACACCACAATGTTTGTCAGTTCGAAAATAAAATAAAAATTCATATGTGACATCCATATGTATATTAAAAGACATTATAGTTAATGTCATAATTAGCTTCAGATTGAAGCTCAATAAAATATATGTGATAAACATGATTACATTTGAACGTATAATTGACTTGCCAGTTGCAATAGAAGCTTTTTTAATTTGCACTGTAAAAATATCTATGTGAATAGAAATAGCTAAATTTTCATTAATTTTATTTTATTCATTACAACTCTTCTTTCTTCTCTCATCTCTTCTTTCTCTTTTTTTATTATTAATGTCATTCTGTAAGAGTCCAGCTGCTGGGTCAAAGGTTTTTCCCCAGGGATTGTAGGAGGATAATCACCACACCAGACTATGACGTATTGGCGATTTCAACATAGGTGAAATCAACAGTTCTATATTTTCCCACATACAAGAACATTCCTCAGGTTCAGGTTTACTCACAACGTGTTTCCTTCCCTATCAGCCAATAGTTTTACAAACTTTAATTCAATAATAATATGATTTTACATACTGAAATAAATAAATGTATATGACAATTTCTATTAATTTTTAGTAGTAATTGAGATTCAAACCTGGAGATATTGAATTTATATTCCAGACCACTGGAGCACAACATCTTTTTAAAATGTTACAATTATAATCTCACTAGTCTTACTATAATTACACAAGTCTTGAATCAACAGAGGTTTAGATGAAAAAGAAATTGATAAGAGTCCTAAACTAGTAAAGAACGTTCTTAGTATTCTCTGCTCACCTCATTATAGAAGAAATGTATGGTGTGATTATTCAGTTTTAGACTGAGAGTCTTAAGAAATGATATGTAATAGGCCATCACCTCTTCATCGGAGAAGTCAAATTTATGCACAATTATTGAGTTCACATGGTTATTGCTAAGGAGGTAATCTGAAAAGAATATTCCAAATAATGTATTATGAGTAAAAACAGTGCAATATTCATCCATATGTTAACCTGTTAACCGGGGAATTCCTTCTTTAATTACGCAATATACAACGGGCAGGAACTCCTTCACTAGGAAACGTCCTAATAGCATGAACGGGTAGGAATACGTCCTTGAGATATATATTTGTTGCCAATTCATGTATAGGCATGTACCGATGCATCCTTTATTGTACGAAACTATACGTCTCTCCCATTCCAGGGCGCAATAAATATTTATCTCAAGGATGTATTCCTTCCTATCCGTTCATGCTACTGTTTACGTTTAACGTATTCATACGTCCTGTTCGGTTAACAGGTTAAAGTGAAAAAATATTCAAAAATAATGTTACTGAATATTGTTAAACTAAATAAATCATCATGTTATCTAAAAAGCTAGTAAAATAAAATATTAAAATTGGTTCATAAGTTATCTGTTACTTTATGATTGTAAACACAACTTTCAGTAAAGAAGCCAAAAATATATCACAATCTGGTAATTATTTAGCAACCATTTCATTATAGCAAATCCATGACAGTAAGTAATATTAGTATTGCATCTATTGGGAATGTGGCAGTATGTTCTAGAAGTATATCTACAGTATAATATAGAAACGCCTTTGACATAAAGGTAATTTGTTATTTGTCTTCAAAGCTTTTGTTTATCTTATTTGATATAACTTATTGAAAAATATAACTTCCTACCACCATATTACCACAAAGTGGCATTTCTTTTTACTGCACTATGATAGACATCCAAAAAATAGCATGCATTAAAATAAATAACAATACCATTAATCACCATTTTATATATGTGAAAACCCAGTTGTTGAGGTAGGCTTTATATTACACACATCACAAGTCACTAATATGTCATGATGCATATGACGAGTAGTCATCTAAATCATCAATACACATATACAACAAAGAAGGTATGCATGCTGTGTGGTAGCCTACTTTTTCTAAACTATGCACATTTTCATATAGTTTTCACATAAATGTACAAAATTTCTTCCAACAACTATATATAAGGTGTATACACATGCATATGATATTAATAGAAAGTAGATAAAATTAAAAAGTATCTTTTATCTTTTGTTGTTTGTGTGTTGTATGTATGTATAGCTAACTAGCTAAACATGAGATGCAGCAAAATAATGTATTACATAATTCTATTCTATCTCCTAAGGATAACCTATATAATGGATAACCTGTAGTAACTTTTTATACATAATCCATTAAAAACAAATGGTTATTTGCAAAGTTCGACTGGTGTAGCATTAATCTGTATTCAATGAAATATTTTATTTACCTTGAATTTAAAGTAGATTAGAATTTCCCTTTAGAATATATCATTTCAATAAATACCTTAGAGGATACCAAAGATTTAAAACTATGCACAGCAAAAATTAAAGTTGTTTCTGTGACAGGACACACAAAACTTGACTATGAAAACTGTTATGACCATAGTACTAAATTTATTGAATAGTACAGATGTGGAAATTGCTTGGGACCTTATAAAACCAAATTACTAATACATAAATATATTTTGTGGTAAAATTGTTAATCGTCTGCAGATATAAATCTACACAAGCGCCATGTTTCAAGATAACCTCAATACACTTGCATGTTTAAAACTTTTGTATGACTAATATATCATTAGTTAGTTTATCTTTTATAAAGTGTACAAATAAAGTTCACTGTATTTATTTTGATATCTCTAGTATATTGTTATTAGTGAAATAGCATATTTTGGACTTCTTCATAGAAAGACATATACACTTTTTTTGTATATACTAACAATTATAAAACTTGTAACTGAAGTTACATTGTGTAGCAAGGAAAGCATGGGAACTATAAAAGGGTGAAATGGCTAAGAAAATGTTTCATACGTTCCTAAATTAAAAACTCACATAATGATGTCTCGTTTCTGATGTTCTCAAATAAAATATTGAGAGTCTGCAGCAACTGCACACATACATAAGATGAACCTCCGCATTTCTGCCTCATTATTCTCAGAAAATATGACAGCATGTTCTTCTCCAGAAAGAAACTAGAAACGAAATTGTAATTTCATTTTCATTATAAGATAAATACATCCATAGCAATCATGACATGAAATAACATCTGCTATTAATAATCCCAAAATGTATGTATTAGTGGTAGTATTTCAGGTAAAGGCCACAAATGCAATATCACTCAGTATGTTATAATGTTTGTTAGAAACTATATTATCAGAATAACAAGTATATGTTTGGTCTAACTTATGATTCTCCCCAAAAACACATGGACAACTAACTCATTTTATTTATTTATTATAAGTGAATTTGACAAAGTTTACTTTATGATGAAAGTTGTAGGTCACATAATTCGTTATCTTCTTTTGTTGTCCAAAGATAGAAATGGGTGATAAACAATATCATATATTGTTCCTCATAAAATTAAACTTTTAAGAAAAAAGAATTTAATGTGTTTTAAATTAATTGAAAAATACAAGACCAAGTCACATAATCAATTAAATAGAAATGATGAGTTGCATAAATTAACCCCTTGAAGCCTATAAGTGTGTGTAGTCCGGTGAAGCTGTTAAAGCCCTGTTAGGCCAATAGCATACAGTTTGAGAGAAAAAAAAAACCTATAAGTGTGTAATATATTCTTCTATCACTGACTTGACACTGGAAGATTTGATATACATAAGACATTATTTTAAAAAAGTTTGGAAGTCGTATTTTCTTATACAATTTACATTTGCTCTATTACATAGAAGTTTGTTGTAGAGAGGTATATAACAGTTTTATTACTTTTATGACATTAAATCTTTGTTCTAATAATTTGATACTAATGGTCAATAATCATCTGTTGTATCGAGTTAATTATAGTTGCTAGCAAACTGACTAACTCATGTACATACACATAGTTATATAGTGAATGTGCATCAAATGTAATGCACTAATAACATATTACACCCAACAAGTGATTTTGTAATTGAAGAAACCTAGTAACTAATTGTTCTCTATATACTTTCTTTTAATATATATAGTGTTTATTTAAAAACAATATACCTAGAGTTCTTTGTTTAATGTCAAACATAAAAGAGACATATCTGATAGTACACAGTTTTAACAAAATATTTTTACATAAATACACATATTATAAAACTCACTCAAATACAGAACTATCGTTTTGATCGCCCCATATTAATATCTCAGCAATACATCTCAGTGATTCCACCAGTGTAGCTCGATTACTTTCCGAAACTGTTGTGTTTTTGCAAAGGACATTATACAGGTACTTTAGTCTTTCGAGAGAATGAGGGTTCTTGGGCCGTCCCCACGATGCGCCGAACCAACTCCTGCTTCGAAACATTGTTCAGTTTAGGTTCTTCGTGAAGTTAACAAAAACGTACATTTTGTTTTTGTGAACGCACATTGTCTCTACACCTGAGTTGTTTCACAGTTCTGTCGAGTCTGCAGACATTTACATTACTTTTGTATAATGTTATTTAAAAAAAGTTTAAATATATATTTAAAGTTAATGGCTTTATTTTTGTAATTTTTGTTGATTTTTACGACTCGTTCTCCGAACTTTAATTTGACATTGACGTTCATGACAGTTATTTTTAGGGTTGCCAAATCTTTATTCGAGTATCCTAAATGAAAATATTTTACTCCAAAAACAATCCGCAGCCCTAAGTCCTATGCGGCTCATCTAGTGGACCGTATAATCTTTGTAATTGACCCAGTCATATACCAGCAATAGCAATGGTGGATTCAAAATAAAATACCTCATAGTAAGCCAGTGTCTAAAATTAGAGAATAAAATTTGACAATTTTTGGCTCATGCAAGAATGGGACACATAGGTGTATCTAAAATGTAAATGTTACATACATGTACATTGTAACCATTGTATTTTGTAATACCTAAATAACACTTTTTTTATATGTGCGGCCTATACGAAGTCGCTGTTATGCACATAAAGAAAAAAAATCTGGTTGAGTAAGGATGCTTCAAATACATAATACTTTATTGAAAACTTAAAATATTATTCCATAAAAGCCACAGTTCCTTATTTAGCTCATTTTAGGGTTAAAAGCGTAAGTTGGCAACTATGTGTATTTTTTTGGCGATTGACAAAAAAGGCCTGGGCAATACTGCTTTTTAACCGACTTCAAAAAAAGGAGGAGGTTACAATTCGACTGTTTTTTTTTTTATGTTTGTTACCTCATAACTTTGGACTGGGTGAACCGATTTTGATGATTCTTGATTTTTATTTGAAAGCTGGTGCTTCCCGTGTGGTCCCATTTTAATTTGGTCCAGTTCCGACAACGGCATCCAGTGCAAAACCGTATAAGTTTTAAATTTGCATTAAGTATGTACACGACAAATAGACGAATAACTCAATATCACGCTAACCGATTTCGATGATTCATTTTTTATTGGAAAGGACGTACTTCAAGGGTAGTTTGATGAGAGTTTGGTTTGGTTCTGATTATGGGATCCGTGACAAAGTAAGAAAACGTTCAAGAAACGAGCCTACTCCTTTCTTAAGGGCCGGCAACGCATTTGTGTTTCCTCTCGTGTCGCAGGTGTCCATGGGCGGCCGTGATCACTTACCATCAGGTGACCCGTATGTTCGATTGCCACCAATATTATAAAAAAAACTCTTCAATTCTTAGGAGCCTATTGTGCTTATGTTCGTTGCTGTGTTGCAACATGACGCAAGCATTGTAATTACATTACTTAAGGACTATTATGTGTGAAGCGATGGTAGCCGAGTTGGTGGTAGAAAAAACTATCGCGGATTATTGATAAGGTTGCGTTTGTACCAAACGTTACTTATTGTACAACTAATTGAAATCGTACCATACCCCAAAAATGCGCATATTTTAATATACTTAAGGCGGAACGGAGTTCACGGGTACTGCTAATAAAATATATTTATGTACACTAAAAATGGAAAAATAAAGTAAATTTGCAAAAAAAAGGATTAACCGACTTCAATATCAATCAAAAACCCATAAGGCACTAAAAAGCCTAAAATAAATAGTTTATCAAATTAAATAAAACATATGAATATGTGTGCTACCTAGAGATATATTAGAAGTCGGTGCCAACTGAAAATCGTATCATCTACATAGGTACAAAAAGTTTAAGTTCACTCTCGCGTCTCTGTAATACTTTTCTACCAGGAACAAATTTGAAATTTCGGTTGGCACCGATTTCCAATACATCTCTAGGTAGCACACATATTCATATGTTTTATTTAATTTGGTTAATTTGATAAACTATTTATTTTACGCTTTTTAGTGCCTTATGGGTTTTTGATTGATATTGAAGTCGGTTAATACTTTTTTTTGAAAATTTACTTTTACATAATAATAGTAGCTGACCCACGGAACTTCGTCTGCGCCAAATAGGTTACTACTTGTCTTAATTGTATTTCCAAACGCAAAAAAATATATATATATAACCCGATTTCTGTGACACCTGCCGTTTCCACTTCTGGATACAAGCTATCCAAGAACTCACTCAAACGCATAGGTACCCAGTTGGTATCCAAGAAATCTTAAATATGCTTAGAACCCGTTAGCAGCACTACCTAACAGTTTGAATTAAGATAAAAACTAACCTATATATATTGGCAATAAATGTCTTCTCAGTAACCCCTGGGTGACTCCTACGCCACTCACCTCCGCACCCATTTTTTATTGTCGTAGGGCCAGCAGTAGTGACAACGCAATAATTTTAGCGACTTATGGTTTTTATTTTGCATTATCTTCTGACCAACTTCATCAATTAACATGCTGTAAAAAAAAACTGTATCTCTATGAAACGTCCATGTTGATTTAGCTGTTTGTTTTTATAAAAAATTATAATTTACACCTTAAAACCTGTATCCAAACTTTTTCCATCTTTTTCTAAGACTTACAGAATTAAATGACAAGATAACGCGGCACTTCTCGTGAATGACTTGCGCGTGTATGGATGAAAGTTCAGTGAAGCGGATATAGTGCCCTCTCTCATTCAACAACGCACATAATCTATACTAATATATAAAGCTGAAGAGTTTGTTTGTTTGGTTGAACGCGCTAATCTCAGGATCTACTGGTCCGATTTGAAAAAATGTTTCGGTTTTAGATAGTTCATTTACCGAGGAAGGCTTTAGGCACATCATCACGCTAAGGCCAATAGGAGTGGAGCGCCAATGAAGAATGTTTCAAAATCGGGCATTTTTTTCGTTTTGATTGCTTTCGCTTCGTGTTAGCGTTAGTATTATATACGTTGGCATGGTAACGTGGTAAGTTTCTATCGCAAACATTTTCAAAGATTATTTTGTGTTCCTATTCAAAAAGTTTATTCTATGTTAGTTTTGTTTCAAATTTATTATTTGCAATCTATTACGTATTATAAAAATAAAGTGTGTGTATGTAAAAATAAATAATAACTTTTTGGTGAATGGATATAGCTACAAATAACAAAAAAAAATGTTTTGATATTTGGTCGATATTTTTATATTATTATATTTTGTTTGTTTGTTCCGGGTAATCTCCAAAACGGCTGGACTTATTTTAACGGGAATTTTACTGGCAGATAGCCGAAATTATAGCGGTTGACATATTCTATTTTATTTGTCCGCGGCTGCGTTCACATTGCTATTTTTAAAATGGTTGGACCGATTATCACGGGATATTCACTGATAGATAGCAGTATACTCATACCTCATAAAAAGTAATTTAGGTTTTTTATTCGCCTTCGGCCGCAGTAGAATGTCCGAAATGCTTGAACTGATTTTCACTGGCAGATAACTAGCTAATGAGTTATTTTATTTTAAGCTAGCGGGCTCGGCAGACGTTGTCACACCCTGATAATAAAAAGAAAACCTTGACAAATTATACCTAAACCTTTCCCATGATCCGTTCTACCTACTGGTGAAAACAGCATGAAAATCCGTTCTGTAGTTATTGACTTTATCGCGAACAGATAAACAGACAGACCAGAGGACTTTGTTTTAGACTATGAAGTGTGGCGGCCATTTTGTTTTATTTACCGCTTTTGCATCTACATAACTCAGTGATTATAGCAACGTATAAGAATAACACAATCATATCGACAATATAGGCATGTTATATCTATATAATAAACAATTTAACACATATTGTTCGATAATGTATAGTTTAAAATTTTCATTACTTTCTTATATAGTGTTAGTGAGGACTGAGGGTTGTATATAGTAGGTTAAAGTTCCAGGTATGTTGCTGATGATAAATCCCATCCCATTCGATATACTATTCGTATTCACATATCTAATGTACACGTTACATGTTACAGTAGATGGCGTGCGTGTCGTAGTTACAAATGTTTTTGAAAAAGCATTTCTGTAATGTACACACCTACTTACAATTTTACATTTCTTTAATACATTTAAAAAAACGCGTGCCGAGCCTCGGGGGACAGCTAGTTATAGATAAAAATAATTTCGTATGTATGTATGTATTTTTTGATGCCAAATTAAAAAACTAATATAAAAAAAAGTTTGCCGAAAGAATAGATTTTTTCTGGATATGGACACCCTAATCACCTAACCATATGAAATATATTTTACGACTTATTCTCATACCGACCAAATGTACTTTAAAAAAATCATAACAATCGGTCCAGCCGTTTCAGAGGAGTGCAACCATAAACACCGTGACACGAGATTTTTATATATTAGAAGATTGAATCGTATCTATAATGTATATCGGTTTTTCAATTACCTGATACCGAATTTATATAACTCTATTTAATAAATAAATAATAAATTTTGCTAATACGAAGTATCGTGTAAAGCTATACAGATATTATGACCTTTGATTTTTATGTGTTTTGGTTTTCGCATATATTTTTATTTTTGGTTGATCTATTTTGTCTTTCTTTTAAGTATTAGGAAATTATTTTGCGTAGGAATTGCAAGACTTGTATTATTTGATCTATTTTCAAACTGTATCTACATACAGATACTATATCGTTATAATTGCTTTTAAGTTCAATAATCAGGATGACTAGGCATTCGTCGTCAAGACTAGAGGTAATGTGATAGAATTAAACTATATAAATTTTATAAAATCTTTACGGTCCACTAGATGAGCCGTATAGGACTTGAGAAGCAGATTATTTTTGGTTCAAGTCAAATTTCATAAAATAGTTGCTAATACGAGTTTAGAATTAGCCTTGATATTGTTTCCCTGCCAGTATTTATTCATGCAAATAAACAAAGCCACTTGCAAAAATGTATCCTGAAAACATTTTTTTTCTTTGCGAAAACACTCGTATTATCTAATCGAGTTTTAATTATAGATTCGATATAATAGTTTAATCGACTCAGTATAAATAAAAAACATATGCATGTACATATGCCGATATATCTTATGATTTCATATACTTACATAGTAACAAGGGTCAACTGATCTGTGTTCGTTCACTACGAATCCTACAAACTATCACTAATTTGCATACTTTCGATATATATAACCACAATAGATCTCATCGGTCCCAGTATCGTGCTATTTTTATAAGAGGTAGTAAAGTTATAAAAAAACAGTATGAAATAAATGTTTTACTATAAGTTATAAATGTATTAAATTAGTTCATTTATTTTCCTGATGAAAATATAAGTCTATAATACGTAACGTGTGGGTTTTAGTGACGGGTAATCACCTACCATTTAAGCCTCCGAGTTTGTTAAAACCCAGTTATCACCTATTTTATTTCATCCATTGGGTTTAGTCTGGTGAAAATTAATTCTTTTACATGTTTAAACTTAAAAAAAAGGTTAAACTTTATCTATACCCGACTGGATCTTTACAACTATAAGCATAAGATAAACTCGTCACAGTCGTCGTCTTTGGCGGGATCTTGGAATGTCATGTCGTGAATTTCATATTTTATTCATAATCTTGTGTTATTAGACTCTACATTTTTTAATATTGGTTGTATTTTACGTAATATACTTTGGTTATTATGCACGAGTGGAGTGGATGCGAAATAATAACCACGGGACATGGATTCTGACTTGCCACAAGAACTCCCTGGAAAGTTCGAAAAAGACGGCCACTATCTTGTTAGTTCATTGAAATTATCGCAAGAAACTTGTAATATAATTATCTATTCAACAGTGGCAGCAATAATTTATTAGATTGGTGACAAAGAAAAACTACCTAAACTAGACACAAGTATCTCTCTTTTCAACCGACGTCAAAAATGAGGAGGTTCTATGTTCGCCGTGTGTATTTTTGAAGTAAAACTTCTTTAGGCGCGACTAGGAGGTAACTGGATGACGATGCAACGGAAGTCCGTTACGGCAATTTGGCGTCACGTTTCTGCACCATCCGGTTTTTAAATATTTTTGATTTTGTCAATAAATAGTTTATAAACAACGCAATGAAAACTTTTTGAAATAAAATATTAATAAAAAAATTAGTGCGTGTAACCGTCACACGCGACTGAAGTAAAACTTCTTTGACGTTATAATGATGGATATGATGATCATGGACATGATAAATGGCGATTAAGTTAAAAGTTAATTCTATTGTATGATTTTTATTATTATTCAATTTAATTTTTTTTGCGTTCTTTTCTATTTACTCTATAACAAAGAGTTGCTAATAATATTTCCTGTGTTATTTAAATTCCGAATTAGCTGATAGATGGCATTAAAGGTAATGAAGCTTTGATTTAATTTGTTACTTACTTACATTGAAACCACATGGCAGCACGGTCGCGCATTCATATATCCATAATTAATTCTATTGTATGATTTTTATTATTATTCAATACTATAATTATAGAAAAATACGAACAGATTACTATGATTAGGATTTATATATAAACTTTACTTCAATCGCGTGTGACGGTTACGCGCACTCATTTCTTTTTGTTTCTCCATTTCGGATCAGCCAGATATGTATAGCTCCCAAGAAACTTGTAGGCCGGCACGACAATACCGACTGGCAATAGATTGTATGTAGATCTGATGGTAGTCCCTTTTATTTGTGGATTACACTGCTTACCATTAGGTACAGTCAGAGCCGTGATCCAATAAAAATTTACATGTCAAATTTCCCTACATGTCTATATTTAAGTAGTTGATATATGAGTTATTATTGCGTGAGTCAAACTTTTTATATTCAACCACTTTGAGATGTAAGTGTTCACCATAATTAATGCTATGGACTGAACATTCCTTAAATACCAAAATACGTGAAGAGACATTTATGCAAGCCGGCATGACAGCGGCGACCGGCGAGGGATGAGGGATAGCGTATCTCTCGGTAGTCGCCGTTGTTTTTGGATTATACTGTGCTCACCATCAGGCACAGTACAGTCACTTTGCTGAGCTACGATAAAAAAAAAAAAAAAAGTATTTTTTCTAGTGGAATAATGAGCCTGTCTCATACTTATAGAACAGGATATGTTTTGGTAGGAAGTCGGTTTGTGTAATTAATAGTTAGAAAATAAAACTCATTCATTTATATAGGCAGTTGTTTTATTGCATTTTATTATGTTAAATAAAAATATCTTGATACCTCATTGGACGGAGACATTAAAAAAAATCCTAATTTAATATTAACTTTATATTAATTCTTAAAAAATTATTATTAATTCTATTAATATCCGTTAATCGTAATTTTACGGTTAATTCTTAATTAATATAGTTATAAAAATATAATTTATTTTAAAATACTTTCTAAAAGAAATAAATAAGTGCTAGTTAATTATTTACAAAGTATATTGCAAATATGTCATACATAATTAAGCCTTTCGTTTATATTTTTAATTAGAGTATCAACAGCTGAGACTAATATTGTAGTACCTAAGTGTTGCCATAATCTACTATATTCTTATTATCTAATTTATTGTAATAATATTACAATGTAATTGTTCTGCTTTTTGTTTATTGTCGCCATCAAAATTATTTTATTATTGAATATAATAAGGTTGCCAAAATGATTTCGCGTGAATCGATGAAAATTGTAAGCAGATTTGACTTGACAATAGCTCTCCAACTTCACTCAGGACACATTCCATCAAATAGGTATCTACAGATGATCACCTAATTGTACATTTTTTTTTATGTCATAGCAGGCAATGAACAGGTGGGTAACAGAAGGAACGAGAATTAACAGTGCTTGCTTCGTTCGGTCGGAGGCCCATCTCCCCTTCCCTCTCTTCTTTCCTCCCATTCCCTCCCTTCCTCCCAAACACAGACTGGCAACGCACTTGTGACATAGTGTTGCTAGTGTCAATGGACGGCGGTGATCACTTAACATCAGGTGGCCCGTCTGTTCGTTTGACTTCTATGATATAAAAGAAAAATCGACTTATTTGCCGGTTCTTCTCTGTGTTGTTTTCCGAATCGGTGAGAGATTCGACGTTCATAAACGTCTTTTCGGGGCCTAAACTGAATAAAGTATTTTTGATTTTGAAAATGCATATTATCGTCTTCAAAATAGTAAATTTCGAATACGTATCTAGGGTCATAATATAAACAAAAATGTTTACTATTCTTTATAAACTTGCTCTTAACAAGATTTCAGTATTGAATATACAATGACTTCTCATTGCTTTGCAAAGGTTTAGTTATGACTGGCACGTAATAGCAATTTGCCATTATGTAGCTTTTGCGCTTTGTTCCTGCGAAATACGTAATTAAGAAGCAGGTTGAATTACAGTTCTTTTTACTAAACTTGTATATAACAGGGGGTTAATTAGGTTTAAAATTTGCTATAAATACAATGAGGAGTAGTTTTTCAAAAAGCTTCTAAAAGCTATTTTGAAATGTTAAAACCTAGCTAGCAAAACTTAATTATAATTCCAATAATATTATATGATACCCATTATTTCAATGATTATTAAAATTACTCATGTATTTCAAATGTTTATTACACTAACTAAATCACATAAGTTGACAAAAAAAAAAAACATTTTTTACCGTTAATTTATATCCACTTACAAAATTCTAAAACTGGCTATAGCGTTATTCAATTTTGTATCAATTATTATAATATACGTTTTTAATAATTATACTCCACTGGGCTTATAATTATTGGTGGTTTTTTTCACCATAGAAATTTTTTTTCTACAATAAACGTAAGTATAATAAATAACATCTATTATTTTTTAATTACACCTAATTATATTTAATTCTGCTTTCAAATTACTTTTCGATCGCTTTCTAAAACCGATTTACACAGTTTCAATCGACTATATTGATGATAATAATATTAAAGTAAAAACGATAGATATTTTATAATTAATACTAATCATATATGATAAATGCAAATAAGTTTAGATCTTAGACGAGTATTAATTTGCTCTATAACTTAACGATTAAAAAGACGCACATAAATCGTAGAAAAGATATTATCTATTCTAGATATTATTTACTATGTTCATTCATCCTAACTTTCCTATTGTGTATACGTAGATTTCAATACTATTGAGCCGATAAACATATACCAAATACATATAAATAAAAGGTTCTCTAAGTACGCTTTTATAATCGTTTTCAAAGACCTCTCAAGTTGTCGGAACACAAAGTTCTTGATAATCATATGGTTGGTTTCACGCCATAAATTATTTCCTTTTACCCAACAAGGCAAACTGCAACCGCTTCAAGAATTGACACTTAAGTATTATTATCAACTCCTCCCAGTTATGTATATAATTGCGTTTTAAACGTCATAAAACATGATACAATGGCGAAACGGCCGTTTACGATTATTGCGACTTTCTTTCGTGTAATTCAATTTACCGACTTTCTACCGTACCGTTCCGTATTAATTTTAACAAGGCAAGTTGGTCCCCATTTTGTTTCTAACCTACATGAGCTCGATACGAGCCATACGTCCCAGTTCCCAATTCCACCATACCGCAATTACGGGTAGAAGTTCTGCAGAGCGTCCGAGTAGATTGAATTGTACGTGTCTCTCAGGACATACACACTATCGCCAGGTTTTCCATTAAATACGTATTGGCCTTTCAAGTTAGTTATCTTAGAGTTTGTCGGTTGAGGCTTCGGTTTACTTTGATAAGATGGCACGTTGTAGCTTGGCCTAGACGGTATAATAGGCTGAGATCCATAGCCGAATGGATCGACGGGCATTTGTGGTACTTGTTGGAAACTAGGTGCTCCGCTCCATTGATATACACCGGTCGGTTTCCCGTTAGAGACGAAATCAATAGGCAAATTGATGAAAGGATCAGCCACTTGTGGTGGAACTGCTTGAGCCATCATTGGAGACATTGGTGGACCAATAGTAGGTGGTTGAGAGATGTATCCTAATCCAGGGACAAACATGTAAGGTGTAGGTGGTAAACGTATATAAAAGATAGGCGAGTTATCGTATTGGAGAGAATTGAGACTGTCATTAGGGTACATATCTCCGTTGCCGTTTTTCTTCTTGTTCTGTTGTCGTCGCTTTGTAGGGATGGTTCTTGATAATTCCTCCTCTTCGAAGTTATCATCGTTGACTGAAAAGTTAACAGAATCGTCGTCATCTTCAGAGTAGTCAAAGCTAGATGTAAGGAAGGACGGATAATAGCCAAACATATTGAGGGCCTTATTTCGTCTATTCGTCGGCGCTGGTGGAAGTGTTGTTAAGTCTTCTTTAAACTGGTCATCAATTTTACTTTCCCGCTTGGTATCTTCAGGTGGTGTGGCGGCTCGTGATCTTCTTGAGCTTGGTGCACTGTGGGCTTGGAATAGGAGCCCGAGCACCACTAAAACGAAGATAAGTCTGCTTGTACAATCCATTGTTGTCAGTGATCTGGAAAGAAGAAATTATGTAAGGTTAATATTATGAACTTATACCTCATATTAACGTTCTGGTTTATATAATTGATTCCAATTTTTTATGGCGTTTGTTAGTAAACATGAATCTTTAGATTGAAAATTTATTTGCTAAACGCCTATCGCTGTATTTTAGCACTTACACTTCAGAAAATGTTCCTGTCTGATTTAGTCAAATACTAACTGGGTTAATACCCAAAAACTTTAAGTAGGTATCTTAAATTACTTCCAATTAACTTTACCGTTTGACCAACGATTGAACTGTATACACAACAATAAAAAAATAATACACTTAATAAAAAAATCAAGTCGTAATTTACTGGTAGCAAGTTAAGATACCTTCAGTGCTTACTCGTTCACTTGTGATTATTAACATTTTAAAAATAGTTCGCCTCGCTCAGCAATTATTATAAAATTCTCTTAACGATAAGACATCTGCACGTCTCGAGTGTTTATTTTAGCGTCTATCAAATTATAGCGTTAACTGGAAACCTATTTAGCAGCGAGTCTTTGAAATCTATTATTATTAAATGGATTATATTTGCATGTATCCAATCAGATTTATGTTCAACCATGTTCGAAATAATTCGCTACATGTATCTCGTATAAGTAATTTTTTAAATGAATTTATGGTGTATACATTTCATGTTTTTGAAGTGAAAACTGCCTTAGGCGCAATGAGCGGTATTATTGGCAGGAATTAAATTTGTAATTTTGAGTCAAGACATGCTACGTAAGCATAACAGGCCGTATTGCGCTTGCGTGGCTTACGTGTCTGCATAACAGGCCGTATTGCGCTTGCGCGGCTTACGTGTCTGCATAACAGGCCGTATTGCGTTTGCGCGGCTTACGTCAGACTAGCGACTTCTACTAGGGCAACTAGGGGCTTGTGTACTTGTAATATTGTTTTTTTTTTCGAACTGGGTACGCTATTGTCCTAGCGAGGACTTAACAGTTTCAACGGACTACTTGTAACATTGATATTTTGCAGCTCATCATACATTTGATTTATTAATATACTTTATAAAAATATATATAATTATTGCTCTGAGCGCCAATATATATAAATACCACGCTAATGTTAATAATTTCAATAAACAAATTCCGAAATTTAAATATTGTCATTCATACTATAATTAATATGATAATTCAAAAGAGGTAGTCATAACGGCTGTCGACAAAAGTGAAAACTTAATACAATAAAAGAACTGTGTTCTATTTTGAATTTTTAAATTAATTATAAATGTCAATTATTTAAATATCATAATTTGTTCATTATCGTCATTATTCCGGTTTTCAAATCTATTGGCACTTCGAACAATAATTATATACAGTTTATTAATTAATGAAACATATAGGATGCACTATCTGAATAAAAAAATATCAATATTAAACGTACCCAGGTCATTATACTACGCGTTCCTAGTCTAACGCGAGCTGCGCAAGCGAAATACGGCTGGTCATGCTTACTAGCATGTCATGATAGGAAATTATAAACGTATCTCCTGCCAAAAATACCGTTCAACGCGTACTAAAGAAGTTTTCATTTCAATAATACATTAAAATGTAATTCCAAACGATCATACGTAAACTACATTACTGCGGCCGCGTAAGAAGATATGCGTTCATTAGAGTAAAATTTATATGAATATTGCCTAACCAAGACAAAAACCATTCTCTCTGTAATATTTCACTAAATTACTCCACTTGCGTTTTGAAATATATCAGGTAATACATTTCTCTTGATGACCGTATGAATCCATTAGAGTTTAAATCATTCTTACTACTGTAACCAGTGGCTTGTTTCACAATGATCGTATGTTTAATCATAAATAACATTAGTTGAAATAATAGGCTAGTTGAATCTTTTTTTACAATGGAAATATTAGAATTATTTTACAATTAAACTTAATATTATTTTGATAAATAATTACATTATAAATTCTCCGTAAAACAACTGAATGAGTTTGAATGAATGAACGAATGAATGAATAAGTGACTTTATTGCATTATTAGTGCGTACACTAGCGAGCGTTATGCCATAAATTTGAATAGACAATGTGAATATAAGTAATTAGCAAACTAAATTACGGTTAAAATTGATGAAAAATCTAGGCTACATCATAACGTTTTTTTATAGAGGTAAATCAGTAAAGAGAGTTAATCTTTAATGTAGATAATATGTGTAGTTTTCGTTTAAACTTCACAAACATATTTAAGTATTTAAAATCGCCAATAAAATTTGTTACTAAATAAAATATTGTGTCGTACCCTAGTGGATAATACAATTTATTATACCTACTTATAATCATTTTACTATGAATGTGTTGTTTCCTGAAATTCTCTTCGGTGTGTGGGTTTTTCATTAGTCTATTAATCGGACCTTGCATTGACGATATCGCAAACAGTATGGAGGATACGGGATACGCGAAGTTGAGAACGATTACCAAGGCAATATAATTGGCAATATTGCGGCGTCGACGCTTAGGAGTTAGTCCTCCTTCAGGTTTATCGTCTTCACTTATAATCATGTGAGATTATGATCACCCGCCAATAATACCTAGATATGTACATAATAAAAGACAACTGTCCGAATGTATGTAAGCTCATCACTTAAGAACAGCTGAATCTATTTAGCTAAGTCTTCTTTGTTGTACTTATAATTGCCAAAGCAACGTTTTTATGGAAAAGAATGAAAGTGCGCACGGAAAAGTGAAAAATGTAGGTTAAATTTTTCTTATATAGAGAATGAGTGAATGAGTGAAATAGAAGAATCTTATAGGATAAATCTTCAAAAATAAGGACAAATTTGACAAGTTCAGTCGCCTTTTTTTTAATTGCAAGGCTGAACTATAATCCTTAATGTGTACACCCACGCAAAGTAGAGGAAAGCGAGTAGAATATAAACATTAAACCCAAAAAGAGGCTGGTTTCTTTTTATTTATTTTATTTTGAATTTTGTTGCATATAATTTTCAAATTGAATAATGAACACTGAATAATGTTTACAATATCTTCATAGTTTATTCCTTCACTAATAACTCAAGTTTTACTGTAGGATTCAAAGCCACATACTTCACGATTCAATAGCATTGAACTAACAAATCTTAAAATAACTGTTCTAAACATAACCGTGTACTAGCGAGTTATACGAATATTAAAGTTTTTTTTATAATTACAAATTATAACGACGTAATAACTTACAACTGTGCAACTTACAACTTTCATTTTCATCGTTTTACTTAAATTGCCTATCAACGTTACATCAACACTGTAATTATCTCACATTTTATGGTCGAAATGAAAAAATACATATAAATATAAAGCTAGGGTTGTCTCCTTTGTATCTATCTATACGTGTTATTAAATGAAAATGCAAAGTCATTTTTTTTCCTTTTTAATCTATTTTGAATTGAAAGTACTTGTTACAGTTCTATGGAAATAAAATTACTTGTCACGTAAATTACATTGTCTTAAAATTTATATATAGTATTGTACGGTTATATTGCAAGATATGGTAAATATATATAAAAAACTTGTGTGTTTGCACTTCAGCAAAAATTACAAAATTCAACGGAGGTTACTTGAATTCGATAAAACGACAAAACTCAGAATGAGTCCAGATAACAAAAAGATCCCAAGAAATAATAAAATTACTTCCACGAGAACAAAGTCGCGGACATTAACTAGTTTAACTGGTTTAACTAGTTAATATAGTCTTCTAAGAAGTGCCAGATGCGGACCGGTTAAAACGATCTTTGATAAAGTTGATAGATTGAGTCAATAATTGTAAAAAAACATGAGTGATTTATGACCTTTTTAAATTTTTTTTCGCAAGTTATATACATTATTACTGGCATTGTCGAGTATGTAATAATATTACCAGTGTCCTATGATAATTTTAACGTCCTAATAATGGCGGCCCTCTAGTTAGAACTTCCCAGGGAGTTTTTGTGGCACATCAAAATTCACGCTCCGTGATATTTCCCACCTACTTTATTGGTGCACAACAATAATCTAACTATATTACGTAAAATTTCCCCAATATTATAAAATATATAGTAAAATAACACAAGATTATGAATAAAATATACAAGACACTACACGGTAGACGTAAGAACCAAAAAACTAAATAAAAACTTTTCAATCAACGCATTCCGAAATATCTCAACCCTAATTTCACTTTAAGTCCCTCAATCAAGCAACGATTAGGGAGGCGACTTAACGTTTAACACGACAGTGGTTGCTCAAAACGTGAATTAAATTTTTTTAACCGGTAATCAAATCATAATAAACGGTTATTTTCGTTTATATTAAGTAACGTTGCGTCATTCTGCTTCCAGCTTGTTATTATAATATATCAGACTCGTTATTACAGTGTATGAGGTGTCAAATAAAAGCGGGAATGCTTTAGTACCTTTTTTTCTCAGTAATTTGTATAATCATTAACGGTTTAACGGAGATTCGATTTAAGTATGGTGGATAAATATGATTTAAACTGGAGCATATAAACTATTAATATTATCATAATTATGTATACTTATCTCTTATTTAATATATTCATTTGCTATACGAAACTTTCCGGGGATAATTATTCAGTGGTTAATGATGAACATGGGTTCGATTCCTTACGAATGAACTCGAGTTTTTGATCAAGGAAACTTGGTAATGAAACCGTAGCATGATGGCTTTAAAGTTGGAAATTTAATGCTAAGTAGTTTTCCAGCATCTGCGCTTGAGAGGTAATCTATACCAATATTATAAAACTGGAGGGTTTGTTTGTTTGTTTCGTTGAGCGTGCTAACCTCAGGAACTACTGGTCCAGTTTGAAAATTTTCAGTGTTAGATAGCTCATTTATCGAGGAAGGCTATAGGCAGATATATAATCACGCTAAGACCAATAGGAGCGGAGCACCAATGAAGAATGTTTCAATATGGTTTTTTTCTTTTGAGAGCTTCTAATGCGTGTTAGCATTAGCCCAAAGTAACCAGAGTAAGTACCACGCGGACGAAGTTGCGAGCAGAAACTAGTTTCTCCTATAAAGCATGTGAACGTTAATATCAAGGTATTCAACGGACTTTGAAATTGTCACGAATCTCTGATTTGCACCTAAACCATGAGAGAAGAATCTTTGTAATTATATTATACTAGCGGACCCGGCAGACGTTGTCCCGCCCTGATTATAAAAAAAATCTTGACAAATTATATACCAAAACGTTCCTCATGAATCACTTTATCCACTGGTGAAAACCGCTTGAAAATCCGTTCAGTAGTTTTTGAGTTTATCGCGAACAGACAGACAGATAGACGCGGTAGGGGACTTTATTTTATATTATGTAATGATAATGCTCATACAACGCGTCAAGGGAAAGGGGAAGTAATTCGTATCGAATTGCGAACCATTTCTTCCATTATATTGCTAATTTCAAATATATTTGTGCGAAAATAACAAAATTGGAAAAAAAAACCCTCCTCTAGATTTCTAGCGTGTTTAAACATTACGTGAGATTGTGTCTAAACGTTAAAACTTATGAGGTGTAAAAGATACTCACTGATACTTCACTTGACTCACTGTCGAATGTTTTGACCGGTGGCAAGTTAATTCGATGACCGCAGGTTCGAACCCAACTATCAACGTTTTTTTTTGGGAACTCGCGTACATTTATTTACACGTACACTATGGGCTTACGGTTGAAGGAAAACATCATGAGGAAACTTCAACTTGATACTTGAACTTGGTACCAGTGCTTGTGAAAAAAACATAGAATCAATAGGTCGTGGGAGGTGATTATGTTTATATATCCCTTAGAGAAGAGTCAGGACAAAATTATGATTGAAAAGAATAAAAAAACAAATCACAATTAATCTACATAAAATAGATTTCAGTTATAGATCGAACGGGTACTGCTAGTTGCTTCAAAAGAAAATAAATATTTATTCTTCGTCTAGGAAACACCAATGAGAGCGTATGTCATTCTTATGATGAAAATATTTTTTAACAAATATACCTTTTATTTGGAGTTTAAACGAACGGCGCAGTTAGCAAAAACTTGTCTAAAATGAAACTGAATAACCACGACACTTCATTTATTTACTCAACTTAAATAATAAAGTTGTTCTTACGCCAATAAGGAAAATCGTACCGTACACGCGTAAAAATATCCCATCATAATTTCTAATATATACTTCAAATAGACCATATGTCACCTCATTTTGTTCTTAGAATGATGTAAATAAACATAATGAACAATTTTTCTTAAAATCAAACGATAATAGTTCATATAATACCCGTCTTTCGTAAATGAATAAGTGAATGACGCATTCAATTTATAAATAACAAGTCCCGATATGATTTCTGGTACAACTTCTTACATATTGTCAGAAATAAATATTATTCATTACCACAGACTAAATAGAAATTAAAGGAAATACTCAGTAAGCGTCAAAATTACTGATTATTTCATAGCATAAATCGAGTTCAAATTATTAATGCGGTCATATTTATCGTCATTTTTTTAACCCCTGAACTGTTCAAAATTATGTGTTTAGGTTCCTTATAAACAAATGTAAACCTTATAATGCACCGGACAACAGACTGCTCACAGCATAAGTTTTAAAAAAATACCATATTTATTACATTTCAAAAGCTTGAAGAATAACAAATTATGTAATGTAAAATGATACATTTAAAAAATTTGCTAATTATCTAAAGTCATGATCCGTCATTTTGAAATTTGGATCTTAAAAAATCAGCCGAGGGTTTAATTAATATACACTTAAAACATATATTAATCCTAACATTATCATAAGTTGTCAATTGGAATGACCAGATTTTAAAATGAACTCAATGCTAATGCTAAAATGCTAATTTGTTAATTTACTTTTTATAGTTAAAGCAGACAATAATTACACTATACTTTAATAAAGATACTTTTGTTACCTATTTATATTGGAAATAGACACTCCTTATTTATCATAAATATACTTAATCACTCTACCTACTTCTTAAAAATAGCTTCAAGGTGTGAAACAATTCAGCACCGATAAATAAATTCATAAAACGCACTAAAACTATATTAAGATGTAACAGTAATCGCATAACATGCAAATTGTTGTCACCAATTATATAATAATTACAAGATTACTGGATACTTATTGCTCTTATAATCATCGCATAATGTATAACGTAAATCAAATGAACATCAACAAATCGAGTAAATCAAATACGTGGCTGAATGATAGAGTCACATATTTTTCCCGCTATAATTAATCAAAAACATAAAGTAGTCATGGCAATATCTTATTTATAATAATACACCAGATAAACAGCAAATTATTAACACTCACGCATATTTTTTATACGTACGCTCCTTGCTTATCGACTAATGTGACATTTTGACAAATAATAGCTATTCATAAAAGGATAACGTGAAATACGAGGTCAATAACTGGCAGTGTCCAATGATTGGCACATCGGAGATAATAAACGATCAGTTTAATGAACCAAACATGTAATCTCATAGGATTTGCAATGATTATCTAGGATTGAAACATGTTACGGATCCGCCCACTGTTTTGGATCTCATTAGAGTATATTAGTTTTATTGGACATACAAAAAATAGTTGAAGGCGTGTAATATTTTTTATTTATGGGGTTCTGTAGTTAGTTTATGAAATAATTGTTATTTTGTAAGGTTATTAGACTTTCTTTCTCTTACTTTATATTTTCGAAGGATCTCTAATATATTTCCAATTCCGTATTAAAAAAAGTACAGAAATATCCAGCGTTGCTTGTTATAGAGATTACTTTAACTATGGCGGGTTTCAATAATACATGAAATAGTTACAATAAAAAATTTCAATCTTTTTTTTTGTTTTTTTTTTTTTATATTATTGGAGGCAAACGAACAAGCGGGCCATCCGATGTTAAGTGATCACCGCCGTCCATAGACACTAGCTAAATCAGGAGAGTCACAAGTGCGTTGCCAGCCTGTCTTTGGGGGAATGTGGAGGAGAGGGATGGGGAGGGGAGAGGAGGTAAGGGGAGTTAGGTCTCCGGCGCTCTCACTGACCAAGCGAAACGTAATAATGCAAGCACTATTACTTCACATCGATTTTCTGTGAGAAGGTGGTACTATCCCGGGTGAGCCTGCCCATTCATGCTGAAACCAGTAATAGCTTCAGCGTGACTCTACCACCTACAAAAATTAAAATTAACTCAAAACATCAGGTCAAAAATTGCACACATCATAGAGATACTGGAATCGTTAATAACGTATAAAAATTTACTAAAACTTGAATTCATTGAGTTTTATTTATGCTGAATCTAAAACTAAATGACCATGTGTACATTCGTGTCCTCGCAATAAAAGAAAACAACAATATTATTTGATAAGGTACCCTAAAAGCAAGTGTTAGTAAATTGTTTCATATTATGCATATATGTGTGACCGTAATTTTTTATCAAGTAAAGTTCTATTTTTATTCCATCTAATAATATCATAAAGTTAACATTCTTACATCTGGTATAATCGATGTTTGTATGGGCGTATATCGCTGTCAATATTCATGACATGTTGCATAAATAGGTGTGTGTATTATACGATGGTACATTGTATGCTTTCATTAGAATGAAAATATATATTGTTATTTTGTTTCTACAAGACACTCTTGGCTTAATTATCAATATAAAAACTTTTGCAGGCACCTATATCATCACCATTATCGCATCCCATAAGAGGTCCATCATAGGGCCATAGGCCTCTTTTTTTTTTTTTTTTTTTTTATCGTAGCTCGGCAAAATGACTGTACTGTGCCTGATGGTAAGCACAGTACAATCCAAAAACAATGGCGACTACCGAGAGACATACTATCCATCGCCGGTCGCCGCTGTCATGCCGGCCTGCGTAAGTATCTCTTCACGTTGCGCTTGAAGGACCCCATGTCATAGGAAGGAGGAAACACACTGGCCGGGAGATTGTTCCATAGCTTCACGGCACAGCAAAGATAAGATGTTGCGAACTTTTTAGTTCGTGCCCAGATAGGATTTACCGTAAAACTGTGGCTCCGAAGACCAGCGCGCGTGGTGCGGTTATGAAAAGGAGAGGAAGGGATCAAGTTGAATAACTCTTCAGAACACTCGCCATGATACAGACGGTAGAACACGCTCAGTGAGGCAATGTCTTCCTCTTCCTTTAGGAAGGTATGGGCATAATCACTACGTCAGCCCACGACGTGTTGGTGATTTCAAACACCGAGAAATCCACAGTTCTATATTTTCCCCGCGTACGGCGGTCCTACAAAAACATTTATAAGAGTTATGATTCCTCACGATGCTTTCTTTCACCGTCAGCCGATAGAGTTACCCATTTAAATTGTAAATGTACTTAATTCGTTAGTACATGTCGTGGTTCGAATCTGCGAACATCGAGTTGATATTTGACCGGTCAAACCACCAGGTCACCATGACTGTATTGGAATAAAATATCTTTATAAAATTCCGAAACCAGCATTTTAAAAAATAATCAGAAACAAGAAGTTATTATTTATTCTGCTTAGGTGTGGTCCGTAGACCATAAAGCGTGTTGCAAACAACAAAGGCACAGCATTCTCTCGAGTAATTGCAAATTGTATACATATTAACTCAATGTCGTAATTAGGCATCTCTGTTGTATAGCTAAGAATTAAATAACTGAAACGGCTGACGTTCAAAATTGTCGAACGATGAAAGCGAACTTGTTAAACAAGACAAAACGTATAATTTTGCTGTTAAAAATGATATAAAAAATTGTTGTAAACTCATTTGTTTTACAGCAAAAGGAGAAATGAAACATCTTTAGCACGCGCGCTCCGGCTCGGCAGGTGAGTGCGGTGAGGCAAAAACATCAATACCGTGTCGTAGTTAACATTTTATACTGTATGGCTTGTTTAATATAATGCAACTAAATGCCGTTTTAAATAGGTTGGTTCTATAATTAGACGCCGGTCGAAGTTATTTTTAAAAATATATTTTTATATGGACAATAACCTTATATCATAACCAGTCTTGTATTTTTTCTAATTTCATGAACTAACGACCCCAATTTAAAACGCAAAGCTGTCTGTCACTCATGGATCTGTTATATGGAAACTTGATCATAATAATGGATACCAGCTTTTTCTTCGCGTGTAAATATATAGATATTGTCATCTGCATTGAATATTATAAAAATATAGTAGAATAAGAACATAAAGTATATCGAATGCAGATCTATAAATAAAGGTTTTGACTCGTCGATGGCATGAATAAAGTAACGTCTTTACTGATACCAATATCTACTAAAAGAAAAAGAAAATCGCTTGAGAAACAGTGGAGAAAATCGGTATTGAGCTATTTTATTTTAACCTATTTAATATGGTTTTGACAAATTTTGGATAACTATACTAAGCAAAAGTGTAGTAGAATTTAAACCAAAAATCTCTATCAATACCTACAATGACAGTTCCTAAAATAAGTTCCGCAAGCATAAGCAAATACTAACACTTTACTTTTTAGTACGTGTCACAATTTTATTTACTGTATATTTATTGCCAAGCTCAAAAACCTAATGTGTAGTATATTACATACATGATTTAAAACATTAGGGTTGTCAAAATCTTCTTTACTAAGTTTCTACATACATTATCTTAAATATCAGATTTGTTAAAATCTTCTTTACTAAATTTCACTTTTTTTTCTAATTACCCGGTTGCAATATCGTCGTGAAAGTTACTAAAGATAGCGTCGGATACACAAAAACATTGTTTTATATAGTTGAACATTCGTTAATGTTATAGGATCGTGGTGAATAACTCGTTAAAGCGTGGTGCTTACATACGTATTAGACATATAGATAAAATGGTCTGCCGTTTTGTTCGCATCACGTATACATACACTTGGTCCTTTTTTTTACTTTCTATGTTTTAATATTCGACCACAGTATCGTCTGATGTTAAATGAAGATGATAAACACGCCAAATCTAGAAGGAACTGGCTCTCAAATGCAGCTGCCGGAACACACCAACAGGTGCCTAGCGATAGATTTTTAACTTGAGGGTGGTAGCAAGCCAGGCGCATTTAGAAAAAGCTCTACCACTATGGTAATGGGTTCATCACGATGTTTTTTTTATATTATAGGAGGCAAACGAACATGTGGGTCACCTGATGTTAAGTGATCACCACCGTCCATAGACACTTGCAACACCAGGGGAGTTGCAAGTGCGTTGCCCACTTGTGTTTCGGGGAGTGGGGAGTGGGGAAGTGGGGGATGGGGAGGGGGAGAACGGGGAAAGGGAGAGGAGATGGGTATCGGCGCTCTCACTGACCAAACGAAACGCAACAATGCAAGCACTGTTTTTTCACGTCGTTGTTTCTGTAGATCGGGTGGTACTACCCCGGGTGAGCCGACCCATTCATGCTGAAACCAGTAATAGCTTGAGCGTGGCTCTACTACCTACAGTCTGTTGATTTTCTTCACGGAAAGTTCCGACTCAGTTGTTAGGAGTCGAACCTACGTCCATAAATGCGTCGTCCATACACGCTATCAATTATAACGATACCTTCGTTTTAATATAAAGGTACGAAAGTTTTAAGAAACAACGATTTTTACACGTTTACACGTGACGTATGTTTTCTTGCCGTGGAAAAGTGGGGTAAGCGGCGTGGTGCTCCGTTTTTTTCCTCTGGATATAAAATGTATTGTTAAAATAATTAAAACACATACAAAGTCGTGGGTATTAACTAATATCAAAAACAGTATATGATGGGTACATTAAACAAATAAAAAGAATAAAATCAGTGGAGGTAGTTATGAAAATTAAATACCGGCTTTTAGACGAGAATAGAATAAATATCTCTAAAGGCTGTAATCGAAATCGTATCAAAAACTAGGTAGCATTATTATAAGTTAACGTGGAATTTAAATTAATACTTATCCATAATGTCAACAAGAATGGAAATAGCCGATTATGTGGTTTAAAATAACTGCGAGATCGAGCAAAAACTTTGCGGTAATAAGTTGTTACAGATAATTCCTAAGAACTTTAATGTTTGTGGTTCGTATTCTATAAGTGTTATTGGTTTCATATATGTGAATTTCTTTTATCTGCTATTTACAATGTTTAAGGGGAAATAGTAACCATAATTCTTACGAAGCGATTATTGAAGGCAAAGATAATAACTGCGAAGATGTGTTTTATATCTTAATATATATATTTCTTGTGTGCGTGTGTATGACACTGAACTCGTCCTAAACGGCTGGACCGATTTTGATGAAATTTTGTGTGCGTGTTCGAGTGAATCCGAGAATAGTTTAGATTCATAATTGGACGCGGCAGGGGGCGCTGCGGTTGAATTTTAGATTTTTTTGTATTATCAAGGCAGGTCAACGTCCGCCGGGACCGCTAGTACATATATCTTAATATATATATTTCTTGTGTGCGTGTGTATGTGACTGAACTCCTCCTAAACGACTGGACCGATTTTGATGAAATTTTTTGTGTGTGTTCGTGGAGATTCGAGAATGGTTTAGATTCACAGTTGGACCCGGCAGGTGGCGCTGCGATCGACTTTTAGGATTTTTTTTGTTTTCAAGGCAGGACAACGTCCGCCCGGTCCGCTAGTATATATATCTTAATATATATATTTCTTGTGTGCGTGTGTATGTGACTGAACTCCTCCTAAACGACTGGACCGATTTTGATGAAATTTTTTGTGTGTGTTCGTGGAGATTCGAGAATGGTTTAGATTCACAATTGGACCCGGTAGGTGGCGCTGCGGTTGACTTTTAGGGTTTTTTTAAATTATCAAAGCAGGACAACGTCCGCAGGGACCGCTAGTATATATATATATATGTAATAAGAATGTAAATATAACGTGTCTGTACTTTTAAGATTTTTGTGACGAAAAAATGTTGTACGTGTCTTGGAATAAGTAATATTTATCTTTACTCTATCAAAAGTTATTGTAATTTTAATTTAGTAGATAAGTAAATGGTCTTAATAGATTCAAATGATTCTATTAGTCACTGTTTTTTTTACATTACATTCCACGCGGACGGAGTCTCGAGATCAGCTTGTATATATATATATATGTATATATGCAGAATAATAATATATAATACGTTGAAAAGCATTGATTGTATACTAAATATAACGAGAAATAAAAAAAATCTCTAGTGTCCTCTATCAATGACATTTTATAACCAACATAATAGATTGAACGGAAATTATACGAGTCATGTTATACCAACTTTAAAAAAATTAAAGTATTCCTGTTTGACAATATTAATTTACTTGGGAATCATAATTTAATAAAATTAATTATTTTAGGGCTTGATAAAGTACTTATAACTAAAACATTACTAGAGAATTAGTAATCAGTACAATCACCAAGAAAAATCGCTAAAGAACTGGATCGGGTTTTTCAGATTTTTTTTCCAACTGTATAAGTGACGTATCATTAATTAATAATTCTAAGATTCTTCTAAATGTATTCATACACAAATAATATTTATAATGTATCCCAAATAGTACAACATTCACAAACAAATTTAACTCTGAGACTTATTAGAAAACGAAGGAAAGATAACATGATAAAATATATAAAGTACTGAACATATGTTTCTATAAGAAAATTCCAGTAAGCGAGTCGACGCGCAAACTTACAGGAAATAGAAAACAAAAGCCTATAAAAACGCTTTACGATTATTATATATGGAAAGTCTTCGATAACTTTCTTGTCCACATCTAGACACGTTAGCATCGTAAAATCTTTACTCTTAACAAAAGAACCGGCTAACAGTCGTAAGAAATTTCATTTCACATACATTCTTCCTGTGTATCGGCCAGTAACTTTATATAATACAAACACCACACCGCTTATCCCACTTCGCCACTGCAATAAAACACACATCGCTGAATGCGTACTGCTTATAAATTCTCAGTTTTTACACTTTAAAAAGTGCATTGTAAATAAGGCTAGTTATCTGCTAGTGAAAGTCCTATAAAAATCGGTCCAACCGTTTTGGAGATGGCACTGCGGACGAAGCCTCGGGTAACAACTAGTCTAGAATAGTATAGCCTATGTCACCTCCTATGACTTTAGCTATCTTCCAGTGAAATTCTCATCAAAATCGGTGCAGCCGTTACGGATTACCCGGAACAAACAGACATACGCAACGACTAAAATTTTTAAAATTTGTTTTTTTTTCTATTATCAATAGCGTATACCTTCAAATCCAGTCAGTAAAAAGTTGTAATTATATTAGATTCAGACACTTCATTTTTATTATATGTATAGATTAGCTGTACCCGCAGCTCCGCACGCGTTTTTTAAAATCGTATTAAAGAATTGTAAATATAGCCTATGTCACCTCTTCTGATTTCAGCTATCTGCCAATGAAATTCTCATCAAAATCGGTCCAGCCGTTTCGGATTATTCGGAACAAACAGACATACGCACCGACTAAAATTTTTAAAATTTGTTTTTTTTTCTATTATTAATAGCGTATACCTTCAAATCCAGTCAGTAAAAAGTTGTTATCATATTAGATACAGACACTTCATTTTTATTATATGTATAGATTAGCTGTACCCGCAGCTCCGCACGCGTCTTTTTAAATCGTATTAAAGAATTATAAAATTGTGAGACTATGTACAATTATAGAAATGCTCTTTAAAAACAATTGTAAGTACGACCCAAGTTTCTAAATCGGGTATTTTTTCCTTTTGAGAGCTTCCGCTGCGTCTTAGTTAGTCCAAAGTAACTATGCCACGCGGACGAAATCGCGGGCGAAAGCTAGTAACCAAATAAATAAAAAACGCTGTGTAAATATGACTAAGTCAAAACAAATTCTATAATAGGCTTATAATTTGTGGTAGGAGCTTACGTTTATTGGGAAATATTATGTATAACGTGGCTAAAGAAGAATGCAACCACTAGACCTACTACGATAACCTTGAATTGAGAACGTGTTTTATTCATAAGATGACGCGATTCCGTTTTATTTTTTTGTGTATAAAATTACGAGTTTTATACTTTTACCTTCAATTTTATATACAAACAATAATTTAATTATTAATTTTGTTTGATATTACTGTAACTTTTTACTCAAATCTATTTATTTTTGTATAGAAAAAATTGGAATATCGGGTTTTCTTCTACAATTATATTGGTGGATAAACATACAAAGAAATCGTTTACCAAATTATTTTTAAGCTACAGTTTATCAGCTATATATTTAACTTCTAATTAGGAAATTATTATAATCAGACCTTGAAAAGTGATCTGCTTTATTTTCCCTTTTTAATTTATTATGCTTGTATTTGTTTATTCTAACAAATTTCTAAAAATAATTACACGATTTAATTATAAGAAAGTAGAACGTCAACCATAACAACTGCACACTAGCAACGATTACGTTAACATTAATAAACTTTATTTCTTATAAATTGTACTGATGGTGAAAAGGCTAATCGTCCGATCGCATCGGAAGAGTCTACATCGACCTGAAGATACTCCGTGACGGAGCGAAATACGTGTATTCAATTGTGGTCGTTACTGGTCAATATGCAACATATTTTAATTAATTAAATATGTTTTATATCTTTTATTTGGTTTTTAACATTTTATTTTAAAGATATACTAATCGACAGCCGGCGACAAACGACGCTCTTTAATTACTTTTTGTTGTTGTACAAACTTTTCTGTTGCAGTAAGACGTGACAGCAACCGACCTTTTTCAAGCGGAAGTGCAAAATAACGTCCAATCTAATATTTGCTAATGGACTAACAAGTCGTCGAAAGTCTTCGCATGTTGATCAATTAACATTTCCACTGTATATAAATAAGATAAAAGTCTACCTTTATGCGTAAATTACGCAAAACCTACTGGATAGATTTCAACAAATTTATTTAGTTTATAAGCATTTGCGGTGTTATTACAAAAAAGTTAAATACGTATTAAATACTTGCTTTAAAAAGGTTTCGTATTAAATGCACCGCGCTCGCCCGAGGCAAGTTCGCGTTATCCTTTTTCGCAAGTCTAACCTAACCTAACCAAAGCGAGACTAAAGAACAAGATGGCGAACATTCAGCGATTGCGGTGCATTTAATACGAAACCTATTTAACGCAAGTATTCAATACGTATTTAATTTTTTGTAATAACACCGTTGCTCTTTATCTAAAGAAGTATTCCGATATACTAATTTATTATATAATTATTAAAGTCTTAAGTAATGACTACTTTTATAAACACTAATTAATAAACATTCAATGACATGTGTTTTCTTGTCGTAAAGAAGTGAGCAAAAAATGTGGTGCGCATGCGCAGAAGAGAAGTGAACGATAACATTGTTTACAACGAAATGTTATACCTAACCAAAGTTTATGTTTACAATAAAAAATGTAATGTTTTTTCCTCTAGATATAAAATATATTGCTGAGATAATAAACAACGCCGTCGAATCAACTAGTTCAGAAATAAGAATGAGAATTAAAACATAATAAAGGTAAATTAGTGACGTTAAAAAATATACGCTATTAATTATTGGTTATAAATAATTATGCCGTGGCAGCTCCGTTCACCACTATGTTATGAGTGCGTTCGACCACAATGTCACGACAACCTGACCGTTGCAACGAATAATAACATCAGGGGAATAAATCCACCGGCTAGCTGCGGCGACTGCGGCTAAATCAACTTAGGCTACCGCTACGGCACGCTGATGAGACTTGTTTCTACGGTACTTTAGAGTTAGATACATTGTATATTGAATAAATTTCGACCGCGGCTCCGTTCAGGTGGAACGTATACTCACGTAATTAACGTTTCGTATGTCGGCCGTTTCTTAATGATCTTCGTACCGGTCAAAGCTATGTTAATAAGTTTACGGATTTTTAAGTACTTTATTAGTACCCGACCACACATTGTTGTACTCAATCTGCTTTTACAAAAGCTTTATGACAAAAAGCGCATATTGAGATACAATGTTGTATGATAAGTTCAAAGAAATTGAAGTGACTTTTATTCTTTTTTTTTTTTGGCAACCAATTTTTTATATTATTACTGCCATTGTCGAGTAGTTAATAGTATTACAAGTTCTTCTTCTATTTTAGTTTTGGTAACCAGTCTTGTAGTAGAACTATTTATAATATTCCAGATAGCAAAGCAGAGCAAAGGAATAGAGATGAGCATAGTTTAACTTGAAAAAAAAGCTACCTAAAATTTTGCGTCCACAGGCGCATTGTTATTGGTTTGTTTCAACGGAGCAAAAGAAAACACTTATGGATGTCACTGTTAATAGTCTATTAATAATTTATCTCTATCGTATACTTAAGAGTACAATGCATTAACCCACCTTCAACTGTCCGGGTTGCATGTAAAAAAAATAGCGGAGCATTCCACAAATTTCGTATAAAACACGACGTCCAAAGCCGCCTTCGGCCCCCTATTCCTCACGCCATAGTGTTACTACATTCTCACTTAACGTATCTTCTTACCCACATTTTGTATGTTAATTGCTGCCCTCCTAACGGTTGTAGCTTGATCTTACATAGCCTATAATCTACCTCGGTAAATACGCTATTAAATGTAAATAGAAGTTTTCAAATTTTACCATTAATATCAAAGATTAACGCTTTTGTACAAACATAAAAAAACAATCTCTTCAACTTTATAATATTCGCATAGATTACGCACATACACACTGTTAACAAATGATGTTCAGGCCATTTAGGCCGTGGTTTATGAGTAATTTTAATTACGCTACACTGCTACTCTAATGTCTGCTTTGATTTACTGCTTCGTTCTCGGACAATGTTGTACCTACGCACATTGTATCAGAGAGATTTATAATAAACAATTAGTAACAGGCTTCTTAAAACTAACGGATAAATGGATGCACGCATCGTTTCGAAATTAACTAGAGACGAGATAATGACGGGTCAAAAGAGATATTAAGTCAAATTTTCAATATTAGCAGGAAGAGATCTTTAGCGCAAAAGCGAGTAAGCTATATTTAATAGAGTTCGCGTTACGAATGATCCAGCGATATATGATGGTTGTCTTGGTTATAAAAATTCGTTCTGGGCATATTCCATTGAATATGTTTATTTTTTTAATGAAAAGAAGCGAAATTAGTAAATGTGAAATTTGTCATCAAGAAGATGTTTATCATCATTACATAGTATAAAACAAAGTCCCTTGCCGCGTCTGTCTGTCTGTCTGTTCGCGATAAACTCAAAAACTACCGAACGGATTTTCATGCGGTTTTCACCGGTGGATAGAGTGATTGATGAGGAACATTTTAGTATATAATTTGTCAAGGATTTTTTTATAATCAGGGCGGGACAACGTCTGCCGGGCCCGCTAGTATTTTAATATATGTCCAGATAGATTCTCGAAGAAGACAGATCTTTAAAGTCAAAGTTATATTCGTCTTTCTTATGAGATGACATGTGTTATTCACAAATAATTTATCAAATGGGACTATTTAATTCCTAGGTTAGCTTATTCAAACATATAAACTCTTTATCTTTTTCAAATTTGTATAATTAAGTGTATTTCAAAACTCATTAGTAAAGATTTTCCTAGTGCACCCGATTGCAATTCTGTACGTAATTGTAATAGTACAATATATAATTTATAGATAAGCTGTTAGAAGATAGACTTGTGCAACTAAATTTCTTAATTAAACCAATACACTGCTATCACAACGATATGCATTTAAACTTAAGGATGCCCATTAACAAATAAGGCGCCACAATATACAAAGTCAATACAAAGATATCTCAGAAACTCAAAGATATAAATTTTCAATACACTCCACCTCTTAATAAGATCATTTTTATCTTATGAAAAATATATGTCAAAACCTTATTACTAAATACTTATATCGATTATCACTGTCATAGAGTCATACAAGGAGGTTGTGTTGTTAAAAGTAAAAATGATAACATAAAAACAGTAGGTAAACAAAGAACCTTCCTTTTTTGAATTCTGTTAAAACGAGTTCGAATATCCATTCTCCTTATGAAGCCCTGGTACTTAACAAGGTATTTTTTATCAAGCTTTAACTAGTTAATCTTAGGTACAAACATTGTTGGACCTTGTGAAAGTAAAACGGTCTCAACCGCTTCACTTGCGGTCGCAATAAGAGTATCGAATAAAATCTCGTTTTTACGAGTACAAATCATATTAAGTTTCATTACTGTACGCGCTGTATTTTTAGCGCACACTTTTATAGTGTAGATTTTTTACATCGCATAAACCACAAACTCAGCGCCGTAGGTTTTAATATTCCATAACAAATTTTCAATAGCTTATTATTCGTCAATTAAATATACACTGTTACTTATACATTCAATTCGTGTCAGTGCAATAACGATTAGATATAAGGAAGCGCGTGCGTTTGTATTTTTGTATGAAATCCAGTATAATTTACCGTAACAAAAAATATAGATAATGTATAATTATTAATGAGCGTGACAATAGGCGTAATCGGTTTACGGAAATAATGAGAAATTAGTGTAAATTACATAATTAAATCTATTTATCACTGGAAAATGTATTTATAGTGATTTCCAATTATACGTTTAAAATAACTAATATATAGGTGAAGAAGTTATCACCTGTTATTTCTGACTAATTTACGAACAAAAACCTGTATATTCCCGGTGACTCCATGTTTTTACTATAATAATGTAGTAATCTGGAATGAAAAGTGAATAAATACCGAAGTCTTGTAATATTACAGCTATAATAATTGAACTGTATCAAGTGTCATTCAGTTTTAAATACCGCTATTTCACAGAAGTGATAAAATAACCTGATATATTTTTCATACGATAATTATTATCAAAGTGGTTACTTTTGTTTGCACCTGCCACTTGGTATTTTTTTTTTAGGTATTGCCTCTTCTAACACTGACATAAAAAAAGAAAATAGGCGAAGATATGAAGCAAACGCGTCTCTTTTAAAAATTTAAATTCACGTGTGAAATCGTATGCTCTTCTGAGATATAACAGATGAGTTATGTAAAGTATAGTTTTGTATGTAGCAGACGTTTTAGATTTGTGATATTATTTGACAAACCGACAGAGGATAGGCTAATAAGATACGTATCATTGTCAATCCTTGCATGTTAGTCAATTTGCTTTTTCAAATTCCAAATTATTTTTCATATCGCATTAAATATAGCAGTCTTACATAAAGTGTATTAAGTCTAGTAGTATAATGCTGATCGCAAGTAGATTGGGAGCCACGATGTTTACTTAGTAATTAGTGGTTAAATTAGTACTAGAGTAAGATCACGTCAAGTGGAAAGTGGAAAATTTTGGAGACTTTTAATTAAAAAATAGATTACAGAGAAACCGTAAAAGATATTTCAATGAAATTTTCAGGATTTGTTGTTTAGTATTTACAGTTTAATAAATAATCGATAATTTGAAATTATTTATATTTTGAAAGAAAATTTCACTGCCCGCCATTAGTTTAAACAATATGATTTTTTTTATCCCAGAGCGGCGAGCACTGTCAGTACAGTGAACAGGCGCGCGCTGTAGACACTGACAAAAGTTTATTAACAATACGTTAATAAATGAAGAATTTCAAATTATCGATTATTTATTAAACTGTAAATATTAAACAACAAATCCTGAAAATTTCATTGAAATATCTTTTACGGTTTCTCTGTAATCTATTTTTTAATTAAAAGTCTCCAAAATTTTCATTTACAAAAAAAATGTTGTAAAAATGAAAATTTTCAAAAACCGTTTTAGGGTATCATTATTGATAATGACTACTTTATATTGAAATATGTTAATTTCAATTCCATGATCAAGTGGGAAAAGGGGGGTCCACTTGACGTGATCTTACTCACTATTCTTTGGATGATTCCAATGAGGTACAGGTACAAGTATTTAATATTACATATAGTGCATAATTTCCCGCGCAAACGTTTCATAATATACCTTCATTTTACCGTTGGTTGTATACGAAATTACTTCGAGTTAATACCCCGAGAAGTTATTAAATACCTTTTGAGTTTTATTCTACAGATAATTCACTTTCAATTTCGTTTCACTCATGATCCGCTTAATTTCCAATTTCGGATCGTCAAACCATGACTAAGCTCCCGAGAGAAGGGCACGTGGTTATTGTAAAAATTCTTTCCCAAAATAATTATAAAGGCTGTTTAAAAATAACAATTTCTTTTAGTATATTCATAATCTGCTGCGACATGAGCGGAATCGTTCTTAAGATTATAATTTTTTTTTTTTGCATTGAAGCATGACAGAGTGCCGGCGCTTTACCTCATGGTGAATGGTAATTACATGTAATGCAAAAAAAGCAGTAACCGTTGAATGGTGCAATATCTGTCGGCAATCATCGCTGTCATACCGAAAATTACTCTGGTTGGTTTTGAACACCCTGTTTGATTAGAGAATATATCAGTTAATTCCGGAACGTGACAGGACAAATCATGCCACTATAGTACGTACTATACCTTATATATAGTGGTCGTGATCCAATAAAACGCAATTGTCATAGCCTATTTACCCGATCTAAAAACAAAATATTAAACACTTGCTGATATTATCAACAATGTATCTCAATATCGTATCACAAGGGCGTATCTAGGGAGGGGGCAAAGGGGCGCGTGCCCCCAAGATTTTTCAAGTAAATTAACGGGCTGAGACTGAGAGATTAAAACCGACTGTACATATTCTACAACCGTTTCTTTTTGCGTATGGATATAATACGCAGCATAACATTGACAGAAAGAATGTAATTAAAACGTACTTTCCCTTTCTTGTAACCTGATCGCCTTATTAGACTAGCTTTAATGAAAATCAATCAAGACATCACTTCAATTATAAACTCTGAAGAATTACTAGATATCTTCATCACGAAACGTAAAAGAATATTATAAATAATTAACCCTTTATTACAAGAATTGCAAGTATTTTATAGTTAATTCTTGCATTTATAAATAAACTAGCGGGCCCGGCAGACGTTGTCTCGCTCTGATTATGAAAAAAATCCTTGACAAATTATATACTAAAACGTTCCTCGTCAATCACTCTATCCACCGGTGGAAACCGCATAAAAATCCGTTCGGTAGTTTTTGAGTTTATCGCGAACAGACAGACAGACAGACGCGGTAGGAGACTTTGTTTTATACTATGTAATGACTATTTAAAAAACGAAAGTGGACAAACCTTATTTTTTGGTCCTTGTCCCCCTCTTAGAAATATCCTGAATCCGACCTCGTCGTGTCAGGTAAATACACAGTAACATCTATAAATGTAAGTTTTATAGGTTGTATTTTATTTATTTTTTAAGATTAATGTATGAAGGCGCCACACTTGCTGTTTTTAATGGCAGTAAAACAAAAAGAATTACCCACTCATACGAGCGGTAAGATTGAGTCATCATATTCCGCAATTAATTTTAAAGGCCTATCAAGAATATTCAAGATGCCAACTGGTTTTGAGGTCAATTAAATTACTTCGATTCTTTCATAAACTTGAGAATGTTAAGTAGGCTACTTTAATGACTTAATTAATGTCTGTACACGAAAAGTGCTAACCGTATTTTATAACACTGCAAGTATACACGCATGTATATCAGGACGAATGGGTGCATTGCTCTTATTACAAGCTAGTTCTTTGAGTTAATTTTTTAACTACTTTGTTATTTTTTAACTGGCGCTTTTATTATACCAGATGATAGGTCAAACGCTTGCAGTATTCTAGGATATGACTCTTTATGGTCACAATTAACATATAAAATACTAATATCAAAACAAATACTAATAAACAACCAAGAAAACCAAAATTAAATTTTGTTGTAAGACTATCAGAAGTATAAATACAATCCTATGGTGCAAGGTGCAATAATGACCGGTGCCAAAAACTACAATGGGCCACCCGGAGTTAATAACTTTCGATAATATAACGGACAATAAACTTTTTGTTTTTGTTCCTGTCGTTCCCATGTTCCCTTTCAAGCGAAAGTGAAATCACCCGACGGTCATTGACACTGTGCTTTAACATAGACACGTAGAGGATTGTGTATAATTTTTGTATTTCTCTAGATAATTAGATTAAATATTAAGCAACTTTTTTATAATTGATTTAGAACGAGAATGGAGTGCAGAGTATCCTCCAGAAATTTTGCTACTGTCTAAACATTCAGTCTGTATACTAGCTCACTTTCCGTGGTTTTGCTTGCGTAAAGTATATTTCTTTTCATTTGATTTTCTGAATTATTAGGTTTTGCCTGCGTTAATAGATTTGACCGATCCCTCAGGAGAGATACTATTTTTTGGGTGAAAGGCATTTTCATGTCCTTGTCCTCTTGACAACGTGTATAGAAAATTTAATGATGATCGGTTGAGTAATTAAGGCTAAGGCTCTTGTTAAAAATTTGACAAAAAGATCCACATATGTTAAGGCAGTTATACTTGACAGTCAGTTCGCTTTAGATTTAGTGTATTACGATCTCAGATTACATTATAGATTTCGATTACGAATTACGAATAATATTATGGTCGATCGCCAAAACCTATGAACAATTAAAAGACGTTGACTATATATCTACCTATTTTTTGCTATGCAATTGTTAATCCACTTTCAATTTATAGTAAGCTGCCAAAAAATCCATAAAATTTAATAAAATACGCTTCTAATTGTACTGCGTGGCAGTAAAATAACCAAACTGCTGTAGAATCCTGCTTTCGAACAGACCACGCAGAATAAATGTAACCGGGAAATATTATTTTCCATACAAACTTTGTCACCATATTTTCCGCTTTTAGCTGTAGAATTTTGAATGACACCGAAATACTGTTCCGTTTTACTGAAAAAAAATACAGGGATTTCCCCTGTATAATGCTTGCTATTTCTTTTTCTCCCACCAGTGATTGTATTTAGAAAAATCGTGTCTCAAACGATGCAACATAAAATAAACGTTGTTCCCAAAATTCAAATTTCTAATCTTAATACTTTCGGCTAGACAATGATAAGTCAATTAGGACATTGTTGTTAGGACATTTTTGTGTAATTTTCTGCATATTTATAATATTATGCAATTTAAAGTGATTTGCGATAGTTAACATAAACAAAAGTTGTTCATTCGAAGTAACAGAATACGCAACTCCAATTTAGGTTGCATTAATTTCTCCTCAGAAAGTTTAGTTCACGTTAATAATAAAATACATTAATCGTACCCATGTGAATGAAAGGCCGTCATTGATAAATACTTCTGCGACGCCGTTTGAGGAACAAAAGATTTATAAATCTAGAATGAAATTAGAAACATGTGTGATGGCCTTTTGGCGGGATTTTACTGTGTTATGGCATTTAATGTATTATTTATAAACTTGTGATACTTAACATTTTATTGTCTAATATTAATGACATCATTCGGAATTTAGATAAGCTATCGTGCACAAGTGATGTGGACGGGAAATAATAACAACGAACCTGAATTATAAAATGCCAAAAATTTACAGGACAGTTCTAACAAGAGGGCCACCGCCTTCTGAATACTGAAGTATATGACTAGTTATATAACATTTTGTACACGACATTTAATTAGAAATAATTAAGTTATAAAAAAAGGAAAAGCAAAATATTTTTGTTTTCATGAAACCATCTCGAATCATGTTATAGATTAGAAGGTCAAAAAATTAGTTATAAATATATTGTCTAAAACTGTGTCTTAATTTAACATCACCATGAGAGTTTTACGTGTACGATAATAATTATTTATGCTTTCTTGTTCTCAAAATAAATTACTACTCGAGTCTAGAGAGCATGACGTCTGCAATTAATTATATATTAATTTAACACAAGTTTTAGTTGTATAAAAAGTGATTTAGACTGTAACTATCTGTTCTCATCTTGAGACATCTTATTGCTTGTTATTATAACAACTGACTTGGAAACCCTAGGATTTTAATAACACGAGTCTTCAAGTAGGCATGAACGAAACCAAATTAGTCTTAAACGATTAATATGTATGTATACATACTAGTTATTATTTGTGTGTTCGATTCAAGGACAAACATTCAAACAAACGTTATTTCATATTTATACAATTCACTTTATCCATGCTTTTGTTTACGCTATCTTCGAAATGAAACGACTTGTACGCCACCTATTGTAAAATGTTTATACTGTTGAAGAGTACGCACAACTGATCACAGTTACATTGTAATGGGATAAATAGTGTAGAAACGGCTACGGGCAATCAAATAAGTTAATATTGAGAAAAGTTTTTAAAAAACAAGTATCAAATGAAATACTTTTTGAAATATATATTAAATTCATCTTTTTTTCCATTATACAATTTTGTATATTATGAAAGTTTGTCGCTAGATTTAGGAAAGATTTTATTCAAATTTGTGTGGAGATAGTGCTCCTAATTTTTCCATTTGCTCGTTTAATATCTATCTAATTTTAATGAATGGTAAAAGAAACTATATACAAACTTGAGCAATCTCTTTTACACAGGAAAATCTCGTGACTCAAATTCTCTTTTAATAATAATTTAATCAACACTTAGATGCTTAGAGAACTCTATGTTAAACATCATTTTTTAAAGCTACTCCCATACTTGCTTACTAATGGCGCTAAAAACTAATCTCAAAAGTAATTGCAATTAAGGCACAAAAAAACGTTTGCACACCTTTAGCATTCCAATGATGACTCGCAATTAGCGTTTCCAAGTTCCTTTGATATCTGTAAAAAGCGCGGGCAAAATTATCGTGCTGCGTCTATCGTATATAGATTCGTATATACACGCAGGTACGGGAGTGGCATAAAAGACTTCTAGAAAAGTTCACGAGAAAGTACAGGCGTGCATAATATTTATTCATAAATAAGCCTATATAAATAACTAGCTTCTGCTTGCGACTTCGTACGGATGGAATAGTTACTTCGGGCTAACGCTAACACGCAGCGGAAGCTCTCAAAAGAAAAAAAAAACGATTCTGAAACATTGGTGCTCCGCTCCTATTGGTCTTAGCGTGATTGTACATAATAGCCTTCCTCGATACATGAGCTATCTAACACTGAACGATATTTTCAAATCGAACTAATAGTTCCTAAGATTAGCGCGTTCAAGGAAACAAACTCTTCAGCTTTATAATATTACTAGCGAGCCCGGCAGACGTCGTCCCGCTCTGATTAAAAATAAATCCATGACAAATTATATACCAAAACGTTCCTCATGAATCACTTTATCCACTGGTGAAAACCACATGAAAATCCGTTCAGTAGTTTTTGAGTTTATCGCGAACAGACAGACAGACAGACGCGGTAGGGGACTTTATTTTATACTATGTAATGATATTAGTATATTTAAGCCTGTATAAATGTTACTCCAAGTAGAACCCTTCACGCGAAATGCTTGAAAGAATACCCGAAGTTGGCTAATTTATCTTTTGGCAAGCGAATTTTAGAGACGCATTACTGTTACAACTAAGAATCAGTAGCGAAAATGACATATCATGATGACTGAATTGTTTAATCGTGAAATATGCAAGCAATTCCTGATATTACTCATTTTGACAAATACAATAATTATAAAAATAATAAACAAGACCCGTTAACGGATTATTTCTTTACACAAGATAATTAATTTATGTTGTTGAATAAACTAGGTATGTATTTTAATAGATCTGTTTGGTTTGAGGCGCAAGTGTTAAAGAATAATTTCTCGCTTTTTTTTTAGATTGGCAATATATTATCGGTTATCAACGTCGTGGTTGCTGGATACAACAAGATGGTTTCAAAATGCTACAAACCAAAAAAAGTAACGTTATAGTGGGTTTAACGCTTTATGTATAATGGTCATGATCCCATCAGACATTACGTGTAGTTTCCTACCACTACTAGTTTAGTAGTAAGTGTAAATCTTACCTTTTATTATATGCGGAGGTTACTTCAGATTACACCTAAGGTCTCGTATAACCTGTAAATAAACAAAATGTTCTAAAATTAATGTCGTAAAAATATTACTCTATTTCGCGCCCAAAAGCTGTAATTACTCAGCAGTACAGCGTAATTCAATTCTCTTCAATTCAAATTATCTTTCTTTTTTTTTAAATTAGGCTTCTAACTGCTTTCGACTTTAGCTACGAAAATTATAATTACTGATATTATGAAGCGAATTATTATTATAGTTCGTCATTACTTCACAGTTCCAAAAAGATGCTAGCCTCCTTGTTAGAACTTTCTGAGGAGTTTCTGTGGCAGTACTAATGTACTGCGTTACCATTGATTGTCTTCCACTTCACTCGTACATAATAACTAAGTTATATTACAAAAGGTGTCACCAATCTTAATATATATATTTCTTGTGTGCGTGTGTATGTGACTGAACTCCTCCTAAACGACTGGACCGATTTTGATGAAATTTTTTGTGTGTGTTCGTGGAGATCCGAGAATGGTTTAGATTCACAATTGGACCCGGCAGGTGGCGCTGCGATCGACTTTTAGGATTTTTTTTGTTTTCAAGGCAGGACAACGTCCGCCCGGTCCGCTAGTATCTTAATATATCTATCTATACGTATAGTAAGAATGCAAAACTAACGTATCTGTTATTTTTTGATTTTTGTAAATAAAATTGTTGCAGGTGTCTAGGAATAAGTAACAAAACACATTTCAATCAATTTTAGAAATGTCTGTCTGCCCCTTTGTTTGGACACGCATCACAGCCAAACTACTGTGTGCATGATAAAACCTTATAAAGAAAATTTTTAAAGACTATCTTCGAGTAACATTTAAGTTTTGTTTTATTAAAATCGGTTCGGTCTATCAAAAGTTATTGTATTTTTAACGACGACGCGACTTAAGTACGAGAGAAAAGTTGATGGACTTAATACATTCAGATGACTTTATTAATCGCTGTTTTTTACATAACGTTTCACGTGGACGAAGTCGCGGGCACAGCTAGTGTATAAATAAAATGGTAGAGGTCTGCCGCTATGTGCCGTTTGTGGGTATTACGCAAAAACTACTGGATAGTTTTCGATCGTTTTCTTTTAATTTTATCACTAGACACTTGGTCCTAATAAAAAAAATCAAGTTATTAAAGTTTTAATAAACCACGATCTTTATAAACACTACGCGTTCGACGACTTATGTTTTTATAACGTGAAGAAGCGGAGCAAGCGGTGTGGTCCGCGTGCGCAGAAGAGGGGAAATAATCGAATAAAATTCTTACATAAAAATTTTGTAAGCAAAGTATATTTTTACTTACATTATTTTGTTTTTTTTTTCATCTGAACATGACCTAAATTATTTAACAAAATATAAACAATCTATAAGAAATCGCAGGTCTCAGCTAATTACACTGTATAAGGTTAAATACCACAAGATTATAAATAAAAGCCACATCATGACTCATTATGAAATTAAACTCCTTTATTTTAATTAAGTATTCATACTCATTGAATTCGCTAAATATTTGGCCATAAATAATTTTTTGCACAATTTACTTTCACATTCCCACGGATTCCGCACAATTATCCCGGATCTATATTAAAACCGGACGGATACTTTCATACAAAACGTATACGAGATATATGAATTAAGCACAGTCTATATCAGATGGAGGCGCATAATTGATCTTTATGTGTTCCTTCCGTTTGAAGCTCGTTAGCAAAGTTTACTAGACACCGATATCGTTATTTATTTTGCGGATGTGTTATAATTGTTTGTTATTATAACATTTATGATGGGGAATCATCCAGAACATTATTATTTTTAATAGGTATAAGTTTTAGTCTACTCGGTAGTTATAATCCTTATGATTATTAAAATACTAAAAATCGTAAGAAGATTTTCTTATGGAGCACATAAACATAATGGGTGTTATTACAAAAAAGTTAAATACGTATTGAATAAATGCTTTAAAAAAGTTTGCGTACTTATGTATTAAATGCACCACGCTCGTCGAACGTTCGACATCTTACTCTTCTATCTCTGTTTGGTTAGGTTAGGTTAGACTTGCGAAAGAGGATAACACGATCTTGCCGCGGCAACCGTCGGCAAGCGTGGTGCATTTAATACGTGAGTATTCAAACTTTTTTAAAGCAAGTATTCAATACGTATTTAACTTTTTTGTAATAACACGGGAAGTGTTCTTTGTAAACTGATTTTTGTTTGGTTTTTAATAAAAGATGCTTGTTTATGTAAATAACAATTTACTTTGCAAATTATTAAATACGGAAACGTAGACGGATGGAAACTTAAACTTAAGAAAATAAAAAAAACAGCGTATATCTTTGTAGCATAGTATTATACCCATGTATTCTCATTTTAACATATTCATTAATTTCCAACAGGTAGACACCGTCTTTATTTACCAAAAACGGGCAGTTTGAGTGATTTAAAACATGTAATATGGTGAGTAACTAAAGGGCAAGTTATTTGATTGATGAATGCGTTACTTTACTGAAATCCATAATTAAATAATATAGTGGACGTTACTTTGCACTTCCGCCTGTGATTGAGTGGCCGCTGCCTCCTCACTACAACAAAAAAACGTTTGATTTTATTTCCACGATTTGTACCTGAAAAAGTTATATTTGATACTAGTAATAGAAAGAGCGATATGTTAGTAACCGAAATAATGAAACAATTAAAACACGTCCTTGGTTGACCGTTGAATCCGTCGTTAACGGATGGATGTACCTATGGTCGGTTTACACTTTTGGTATAGAATTGTAAAATATAAAGATCGTTTAATCAAATATGGTCATTACACGTAAATCTGCACCATATTTGAATCAACTATAATCCTTAATTTTTTTTCTGTTACATATCAACCGTGTCAACCGATAACGGGTGCAACCTTCAATCAAGGACGCGCTTTAATTACTTTTTGTTGTTTCAGCTACTAATCTTTTGCTCTTTCCATTACAAATTTTAGATTTAACGTTCTCAGATACACGTAGTGCAAATAAAATCAAACGTTTTTTGTTACATTGCAGTGAGATGTAGCAGCGGCTAATCAATTCCAGACGGAAGTGCAAAGTAACGTTTTTTTTTCGAACTAACTACGCTATTGGCCTTGTAAGGCCTTTACAGCTTTACCGGGCTACTAAGGCGAGCGAGCGCTTAAGGCACTCTACAATAATATTTGAAGGCCAAGTGTCAGAACACACATTCTTATTAATTTAATGTAAGTTCAAAAAACTCACATAACGTAGATTTTATGAACGATAAACATGAATTAAATTCTACAAATAATCACAAATTCCATCTACATATGCCATCGTATATTTTGGAATCAGTAAAAGCAGTAAAACTCTTATTGGATAATAGTTTGATTAATGAAGGTGTTAACTTTGCGGAAATCCATCATTAAGTACTTATAATAATGTAATAAGTTAGGTATTAACGTAACATAAATAATGCTAGATTTTACAATAAGGTCCCGAAGCACATTACCGATTTGCCTGACAATAGGTTCAAGCATCATGTCAAGCATGGTTTACAGTGAAATGGTCATTACAGGTTGATCATTGTGACGAGATTTTATGTTATTCTTTTGTATTCTAACCCTTTACAAATGGCGCTTCTGCACATACGTTTATTTAAATTAACATCTACGGACATTTCAGCGTGTAGATAACACAATATTTATTTTGTTATAACTCAAGTAACTATTACAACACATAATTATATTGCAACAAATAATAATAAAAGTGTGGGCAGCCGCGAGCAAGGCTAATTATTTGTAATTTTTTTTCTCACAATGGCATTTAATTTTTTACGTTGGGTTGAAGAGTGAGACGTCTGGTTAACATCGGCTTACTTATATTTTGTAAGGATTTGCCTCTATCGTTCTCTATGACTGCAATAGACAGAGATAACGTTATACGAAACTGAACTCAAACGGCTATTTCCGTCTTCTTTTCGACGTGTGGAAACAAACGTCGGGTACTGTAACTCTTAAAATATATCGATAAAACGTCGATAGTATAATTGATTTCACAGTTAAATGTAATATTGTTTCGCACCGACTAAATAATTACGGAACGCAATTAAATCAAGATAAAATACGATACTGGTATTGTATCCCGTAAACATTAATACTAATTATTTCCTGAAAACAAGTACTTCGAATAACCATTATCTGGGCAGACACCCGATACGTTGTATGTTGAATATTTAACAATCTAGTCTAGAATTTTGAATTATACAACATGGGTCCTTATTGAGGACTGAATTTACAATATGTGAGGGAATTTAGTTTTATGTTTTACAAAATAAAACAAAGTGTATGTTTTTTTTCAATATAAAAACGCTCTCCCTGGATTATGGACAAAACATTTGCAGCCTGGAAGCATGAAACGAAAAACTGCTTCAGGTGGTTTTGTCAATCATTCAAGGGCAGTCAGAGTAATGTCATCGTAAATTAACTTTCTCCAGTCGCACAAACTGTGTTTAAGATTTAAAAAGGTGCCAACGACGTTCATTTATGGTGGTGACAAGTGGAAGAGCCCTGCGCAAAGACGACGTACCAGGACCCGGTATTCGGGTGAAGGAAGTCTTTTTCACTTGACTACGAAAGTTCGGGGTCCTTTGCGGTGCAGCACGCTCAACCATACTTAAAAATTAAACCAACAAGTAAAACATATTGTCCTAATGTAACTATAGTCCACATAGCTGCGCCCCTACAAGTACCTTAGATGTAAATGTAAATTTTTTTTTCTTTATATCTTAAGAGGTCAACGAACTGGCGGATCACCTAATGGTAAGTAATCACCGCCGTCTATAGACACTAGCAACACCATGGGAATAACAAGTGCGTTGCCATCCTGTGTTTGGGAGGAGGCTAGGGAGGTGCGGGAGAGAGGGAGGTGGGTTCTGTGGCGCTCTCACTGACCAAACGAAACGCATCAATGCAAGCACTGTTACTTCATGTCGGTGTTTCTGTGGATCGGGTGGTAGTACTCCGGGTGAGCCAACCCATTCATGCTGAAACGAGTAATAGCTTCATCATGGCTCTGGCACCTATAATGATATATATTGTATATATACGTGTGTGAGGGAAAATACATAGGTTGTCTTGCATTAAAAGTATTGATTGCTGCTGAGAGATAGGCCAAATCTACATTTTAATCCCTCTCTCTATTTTTTAAGGCCCAGATCACAAAATGGGGATCATGTTCATAATATCAAGGCAATTTTTTTAAATAATAATTTTAAATTAAAATAAATAATTTGTTATCGTTCAAGTTTTTCAAATTTTGAAATATATACAGTATTTTTTTTAAACTTATGCTGTCAACAGTCTGTTGACCAGTGCATGCTAATGTCTACATTCATTTGTATTTGTATGGAGCTTAAACCCTTACCGTGTTATTACAAAAAAGTTAAATACGTATTAAATACTTGGTTTAAAAAAGTTTCCTAATAAATGCACCACGCTCGCCCGAGGCAAGTTCGCGTTATCCTTTTTCGCAAGTCTAACTTAACGTAACCAAAGCGAGACAAAAGAGCAAGATGGCGAACATTCAGCGACCGCGGTGCGTTTAATATGAGACATTTTTAAAGCCAGGGTTCAATACGTATTTAACTTTTTTGTAATAACACTGTTATAGTTTTGGATAGTCCAGGTGTAAACGCTAACGAAGCGACTATCAAACTTTTGTTTCAAATTTAACACAATTAAATACAAAAATGAACCGTTAACTTTCCTACGCAGTCCTGTTCCGTTCCCATCTTATTATGACAACTTAATCTAAAATCTGGTAGCGGTACGTTGAAGATACGCTCCAAAGAGCCGTGTAAGGAGGGCCTAATTGCGACATTTACATATAAATCGGGGTTCTGCTTTGGATATCCAAAGTTGTTTAGCCCCTAAGCCGGTGTTAACACGACCGCTGCGCACGCAAGTCTTGCTAAGTCAGATTTATTGTCCTGCTTGTAGCGACAGGCCGTGGTTGTCAACATAGATATGGTTCGTTTGATTAATTTTGTATCCTTATTAAAATCTATATAAATAAAATGATAGATGTATACTGTTGTGCGTGCATCACGCAAAAAGAACTGGATAGTTCGATCACCTTTTTTAATTTTTTAGATTTTAGAATCATCAAAATGGAATCGATTGTTCTATAGAGTAATTTTTATAAATAAACAAACTGTAAGTGCTTATATTAATACTTTAGATAATACATAGTTTCATTTCATTCGACATTTATCCTTATAAAATATAGGTGAAAATATTTTACTTGAATGTCGGTTAGTGTTATAATATTTTAGTAGCCGATCCAGATTAAAATTGTTTTTAATTTGTCGTCATTTATTCTGGATTTGTGGACAAATTAATCAAACTATATTATGTAAATAAATACTTAAAGCATGTAGGTAGAGTTATTAATAAAAAATCAAACTGGTAAAATGATTCAAACGTCTAATTATGTTATTCGAGTATTAGTCGGCAAAAAACTTATTTCTGTCCCTCTTTTAATCCATCTGATATGTTTAATTCGAACTATCTTACTATTTAGGTCATTGCTCGTGCCATAAAACCAAACATACACACAAATACTCGAAAAAGAGATAAGCTTGCGTCGTTACGCTCGGGAAATTACTTATATTAAACTAATCATGCGCTTATTGTTTAGTTCTCTGTTATCAGATTGGATACCACACATACCAAATGAAGTATCCACATCTCTGTCTTATGAATATTGTTAATAAGGGATAGATCACCAGATTGTCACGGTTCTATTGGCACTGTTTATTTTACTAAGTGTTTTAAGTAGGTACTAAGTAATTATTTAGCTATTCCGAAGGTTATCCCAGATAAACCTTAGAGAGTTCTACATATATTTGCATAGATTATTGTATTCAATTCATAATCTTTATGTAATATTAAAAATGCGAATTTGAGCTTGTGTTTGTTTCGCTTGCACGCCTAAACTACTTAACGGTCCATCAATTAAATTTGCATAGATGTTGTCAGGTGTATAGTAACGTACATACATTACTTCTTATCCAGAAAAAAAAACGTTCCTAAGTGCTAGGTCAAAGAGATAGCGAGCGATTCCTAGACCATTAGACTCTAAGTGACATAATGTACGAATTCATCTAAACAAATTTTAAACTCACCCTCAATTTTTACATTCCCCTGCTTTTGCAACATTTTTGTTTCGTTTGTAGCTTATCTGTATTATGTTACTGCACTGTTGTATATTAAATTTAATGTTTTTGTTTGTTATTGTTTATTTTTCATGAGGCATATGTATATTTGTTTCAATATTGTCAATAAGAGGCATAGGTATTTATTGTTGAACTGGAATTATTATTGATTTTATATCTTCACAATTGCGGTTACATAGTCACGAAGTAAGGAAAAACGTCAATAAGTCAACCGTTACTAGTTGATCGTATAAAGCGATATCGTTAATAGGGCGGGCAGTGCTAACCGCGTCAAATTATATCAACTTTACCGATAACAATAAGATTTATTACCTACTTGCCTACCGGAACGGGCTACCGTTTAAGGCTGGTTTATAATTGCCGGCAATAATTCAAGAATTCTTAAACAGTTATTTTAATTTCTTAATAAGATATTCATTATTTATGATTAGTTACGGTTATAGACTGACTGGCTGTGCTTGATGCTTTTCTAAATTGTCTAAATCATCTTTATCTATATATAAATAGGCAGCGGGGAAATTGTTAAGAACATCTCTCTCTCCTCTGTTTCTCAGCGGATTTTTTTCATGTTTTTATTTTGTAGTAATTTACGAACTTTAGTGTTACCACTAAGAATGGACAAAGCTTTTTTATATCTGTGACCGACCACTGGTCGAGCACTTTTATATATATCTAGCTGTTCCTGTGACTTAGTCCACGTGGAACCTGATGTACAAAACAATGACTAATAAACGTATTTAGTCCATTTGCTTATCTCTTTTTCTCTCATAGTTAAGTCACGGCGCCATTAAAATTACAATAACTTTTGATAGAGTTGATCGATTTTAATGAAACAAAGACTACCCCGACGCTTATATGCTTTATGACTTTCTTATATGAGGTTTTATTGTGAACTCAGTACTTTAGCAGTGATGCGTGTTCATACAAACAGACAGACAGACATTTCTAAAAATGCCTGAAATGTATTGCTTATTCCTAGACACCTGCAACAATTCTTTTAACGAAAATCGAAAAAGTACAGACATGTTAGATTTACATTCTTGTTATGTGTATAGATGAATAGATATGCGAACTCCGACAACCTCGTTGGCGAAGAATCAAACCACTCAACAACCACAGCAAGCGTCGTATGAAGCCTGAGATTTACAACCAATGTAGTTGCAATTCATTCTTGCCAACTGATATGTGCTTACTATAGACTTAGAACTTATAAATGCCAAATATGAAAGTTTTACTCTCATATAAAAATTTTCCTTATATTTGAAATATGTGGCATCGCAGAGCAATTTTCTGTCTTAATTTTGCAAAATTCTTTAATAAATTATATTACTACATACCTAACGGTTCAAAGAACATAATGTAAGAGAATGCGCTGATCTGATTTCCGTTATAGCGTAATAGTCTTGATCAGAGCATATATTCTTCAATTAAAAATAAATGTTTCACGTAAACGAGGTCAAATTTCAAATAATTATACACATCAAATTAAGAAAAAAACTGTACACATTTTTTGTAATTGTTATGTAGACGATCTGTTATTGTTAGATTTTTGCGCCAGCACTCGGTTTTCAATTTTGCGTTTGTGAGACACGTCTCGCAATGCGTTTCAGTCATGATCTATGACTACATTCTATTCTAAAGCAGACATTCTTTTGATGATAAATATTTAGAGCACAGTTAAACGCGTGAGTTCGGTCACGACACTGATCTTATTGAAACATCTACATATAAATAAAGTTTGAAGTGGATGTTGTTTGTCCGGATAATCTGAGAAACGGCCGAATCTATTTTGACGAGGCATTTAGTAACAGATAGATGATTTTTCAAACTAATATGTAAACTAGATAGGTAAGACTAGGTATTTCGGTGGTAGAGCCACGCTTTTCGGTGGTAGAGTCACGCTTTCGGTGGTAGAGCCACGCTTTGGGTAGTAGAGCCACGCTTTCGGTGGTAGAGCTACGCTGAAGCTATTACTCGTTTCAACATGAATGGATCAGCTCGCCTGGGGTAGTACCACCCTCTCACAGAAAGCCGACGTGAAGTAACAGTGCTTGCATTGTTGCGTTTCGTTCGGTCAGTGAGAGCGCCGGAGACCCACCTCCCCTCCCATTTCCCCCTCCCCCTCCGAATACAGGCTGGCAACGCACTTGCAACTCTCCTGGTATTGCTAGTGTCTATGGACGGTGATGATCACTTAAGATGAAATGACCTATTCGTTTGCCTCCTATAATATAAAAAAAAACTATATATATTATGCTTTTCTCTAGAGGCTGAGCTGTAACGATGTATGAGAATTGTATTCGCATGGCGGTAGGGTTTTTTCTAAGTTCGCCTGGCTTACTACCACCCTCAAATAGAAAGTCTGTCACCAAGCACCTGTTGGTGTTTTCTGCAGCTGTACTTATGAGCCGATCCCTCTCCAGGTTTCGAGTGTTTACCATATTAGACCACGTCGCCATTTTACATTAGATGATATTGTGATTAAGTCTATAAAATACAAAAAAGATAATATTTAACATATATAACTTAAAATCAGTAAAAGAGTTACGGGGATTAACAAGTATTGAAAATATTACAAATATTATTAAAACATTAGATATAAAACAATAAAACCACGTAAGAGAGTCTAAGTAGTGTCACAATATAGCAAACAATTATTCCGATCAATAGATTTAGGTTAACAATTGGTGAAACGCTTTGCTAGTTGCGATTTGGTTTCTAATAATAAACGCAGTCGTTAGTGCGTTGTTAACGCATTGTGACTAGTAATTCGCAACTGGGTGAACGATATCTATTTACTGGATTTCTAGTTAATTAATAGCCTACGTACTTACTTGATTTCATTGATTCGCGCTTCATTCTTAGACCAAGAAGGTAAAAGTGCGTCAACGCATTGTGTGAATTTTATTATGATAAAGTTCATTAATTTGTTATTTGACTCTTATACTATAAACAAGGACTCTTGCATTTTTCATAATTTGTTTTATTCATACTGCCTATTCTTCATTGAGTTGAAATTTTTAAACTAAATTTACATGTATTTTCTAAATAATTGAATCTTAACAAATATGTATAGGAATCAGCGCACTTTAACCCGTTGTATCAGCCCAAGGTTAGGGCACTTTGGTGTCAGTGAGCTTTTTACCATACGGCTGTGTGCCTAACGCGGTAAAACTGTAAAAGCCCGTCAGGCCAACAGCGTTAGTCAGTTCGATGCTGTTGAATGTACGACTTAATTATACAATGACATAGCGTCAAATCACTCCTGATTGGGTTATATTTGTCTATTGAATTCTTAAATACAAATGGATTATTAAATGTATTGTAGATAAATAGCCTCATAAGATACGAGTAATAAGTTATAATTATCATTTTCATTAAATACTAGTTGATAACCGGAACTTCGTCGCGTTATCCGACGCTACCGTACACCGCTTGCACCACTTCTTCACGGCAAGATAATATATAAATTACATAAATAAATTTACGAACATAGTAGGACCTTAAAACATTGAAATCCTTATATTAAATAAAGTTACTGTAATTTTTTTTCTGTTATATAGAAACTACATAAATTAAAAAGTTATAGCCGAATTTTGACCAATGGACGACCACCAGTTACTTTAAAAAGATAATTTAAAATTAATAATTTTACAATTTCCTTATAATTATTTCAGTTATCAACATGAATATCTTATACTTTATTAGTTTTCTTATTAGACCCCTCATAAAATTTGAATATATAAATTGATGTGTCCAATTCACACGTGAAAGGAGAAACCGCAATATATGTGAAAATTGAAAGTCAATGACTTAGGAACATAAGAATTTACTTACTTTAGCTAATTGGTAAGTACTGGCATTGGAAATAAGCAATAATCGAAGCCAAAGGAGAAAGTTCGAGATAAGAGAGAGACGAACTTCTTAGCCTTCCATGGATTCACCGTGCGGGTGCCGGGTCCATCGTGTGGCAGAGGGAGAAACTCAGAGCAGTTCCCAGGACTTGCGACCCAGGTGTAGGTTTATGGAGGCCCCCTTTGAGATGCGCATCAACGCTCACCTTCACTGCTCGAGTTTCCCGCCCTGCCTAGCCAAATTTGGTAGGAACCTGTTAGTGCAGCCTTTGATACTCGTTCTAAATTATAAATAATTTAATAATTATACAATTTATAAAATTATCCGAATCAGAATTGCTATTGTATAGAACTGTATGTATTTTTTAAATGACTTGTTAATGGTATTACGTTATTTTTAACTTTAACAAGCAGTTATACGGTATAACACGAGTTATTATTGCACCGCTATAAATAATCCTGTGTCATAAATTTTATATTTTGTGTAAACTGAATTATTCATTGCGTCCGAAAATTCAATTATAAGATGATATTTACGGGTCGAATTCGTGAGCTTATTTGAATATTTATTGAACACATTACAAATTAATAATATATTTGTGAAATTACTACAGTCAATCCTTTTGGCCGCTCTGAATATAGCCGTAATTTCAGGCTTGTGCGTAATATAATCAAGTGTTTCATACAAAACAAACTAATATATTATTATAGAAATCTAATATTGGCATTTATTTATCCTTAAGTTATCTCGATACATACATATGATACGCATTTATACCTAAACTAGCGGGCCCGGCAGACGTTATCCCGCCCTGATTATGCAAAAATCCTTGACAAATTATACACTAAAACGTTCCTCATGAATCACCCTATCCACTCGTGAAAGCCGCATGAAAATCCGTTCGGTAGTTTTTGAGTTTATCGCGAACAGACAGACAGACAGACGCGGTAAGGGACTTTGTTTTATACTATGTAATGATTTGTGTTCTGCGAAAATATATTCACTAAGCATAAAGTTTGAGGCCGACTTTAATGGTATGAAGCGTTTTATATAATCTTTAATTAGAAACTTCTTTTTAGGGCATTTCTTAAAATACCGAATCATAATTACATTATATCCATATTTTCTTTTATGCCTTTCTTTAGAACCACAATACACATTATAGGTACATACAGTCTTTTTCGAATATCACCGTTGAGAATGGATATTTTACTGAAGAACGATTTTAAGACTACTATAATATTTGATAAAATAATGAATTGCTTTAGGAGTATCGATGAGTTTTTAAATTTTCTATGAGATTTGACGAAAATCTTATGCATTTTTATGGGCATTATAAAATTCTGTTGTGATTGGATACTGATGAAAATTCACAAATATATTTGGACGAGAAAAGACAAAATTCGTGTGTCAGTATAAACTAAATAATGTTTTCATTGTTATCATTACATAGTATAAAACAAAGTCCCCTACCGCGTCTGTCTGTCTGTCTGTTCGCGATAAACTCAAAAACTACTGAACGGATTTTCATGCGGTTTTCGCCAGTGGATACAGTGATTTATGAGGAAGGTTTTAGTATATAATTTGTCAATGTTTTTTTTGTAGTCAGGGCGGGGCAGCGTCTGACGGGCCCGCTAGTAACTTTATATAAGCGTAATAAGAATCGTTAGGGAAATGAAATCCGATGAGAAGTTTCTTTTTTAGTTCGTTGAAACATATTTTTTTGTTCTCACTTTATTTATGAGAATACTAGCTGATACCCGCGACTTCTTCTGCGTCGTTTGCCAATTTAACAGGATATTTTATCTACAGAGGGAAAACATAAGGACCACGCCCTTTACCTGCCTAGGTCCGTTCCCTCGACGTGGATCCCTTGAGTGCGCTGCTCGCGCGATACAGTGACTCAAAATTTTACATCACTGCGATAACATTACACATGTCACCTCCACACACGTGCACGCATACCCGCTTACACATGGAAGGGTTTTATATTTTTCCCTTATCAAACTGAAATAGTTTAGAAAATTATCCGATACGGAATATATAAGTTGTTGTGGTATGTATGCTTGGTACACATATATGTTTCAACAACTCATATATGTATGAATAATTAGCTTAGCTTAGGTAAGCTCAGATAGGTCGTGAATTGCATGTATCAGTCAAAAGCCCAAGCCGAGGTGTGCCGTGCACCCTTGAGCTGGTTGTCAAATAAAATCGGCTGTGTGCCTTAAGCGCTCCTCTTAGTAGTCCGGTGAAGCCGTTAAGACCTTGCTAGTCAGTTCGAAAAAAAAATACACGCCCTTTACCCCATTTCTCCACGCTAAGTAAACACACATTGCTAAAGGTTTAGTGGTTAGAAAAAACTTAGTTTCTTAAAAACTTATATTAAATAGAGTTATCGCAATATTTTTTAAACAAGAATCAAGTGTCTGAACGTAAATGAAGTAGTTTAAATTCAATAGTTTTTAGTGATCCGCGTATAACAACAAACTTTTATCATTTTAGAGATTCTTCTAACAGAATCTTAAAGATTTCTCCATAGTCGTAGGTTGATTACTCTTGCTATATATTTATACATTTTTATATCGAAAAAAATCATTGATCCTGAGTTAATTGTCCATGACAATAAAGATAATGAGTATTAGAAATTAAGTTGCAACAACATTTCGTCTTAGATAGGATATTTCTTAATAATCTCAAACTCGTTTACTGGAAGTAAACTTCACGGCGATGTCATTTACAACTACATAAATTACATACGTACTACCACATGCTAAAGAAGTAACAAATTGCTAGATTGCCAACTTACCATTACTTGCCGCAGATTGCAATGTGTTATAAGTATAATCGCCGAGGGAATTGCCAAAGGATTACTCTCTTTACGTGTCGCATTCCATAATATATGATGAACAAGACGTTTTAGTTCCATATTCTAACAGTCTTATTCCAATACTTTTAGGATATTTTCTAACAATATAAACGAGAAAGTCTGTGAGTATCTTTATATTTGTGGAAGTTTCACGAAAAAAACTACCAAATGGATTTTTAATGAAGCGTTACAATAATACACCTTTATGTTTGAACAACACATAGACTATAATGTACACATATATATTTTATAATTGATCAAAACATAACGATAACTGTTAAGTAAATTGGAAAAAAATCTGCTATTAGGAAAATAATAGGTCTTTACCTATGAAATTGCCGTTCTGCAGTACTGGCCATTTCAAATCAAAATAATTTTTGTTTGGCTAAGTATTCTAATTTCAAATTAATTTTGTTTTAAAAACATGGAATTCTTTTTCCAAAAGTAGTCATTTGTTTATTGATTAGTGTTACATTTTCATCGCATTTCAATCTTTTTTGTCATCATGGATACGTTAAAAATTCGAGTAATTATGGAATACGAGTACCGTCGTGGCAGCAACGCGGCACAAGCGGCACGCAACATCAACGACGTTTACGGAGCTAACACTACAAACCAACGCACCACCTGTTATTGGTTTGCTCGCTTCCGTTCTGGGAATTTCGACCTGAAAAATGAACCTCGCGGTCGTCCGAAGACTTTGATCAACAATGACGAATTAAAGGCGATTGTGGAAGCTGATGATACACAATCTACGGCTGAATGAGCAGCAGCTTTCAACGTTAGCGTCAAAACAATATTGGTACATTTGCGTCAAATTGGCAAGGTAAATAGGCTTGACAAATGGGTGCCCCACGAACTCAATGATCGCCAGCGCGAAGTACGCGTCGAGACGTGCCTTGCACTGCTCAACAGACACACAAATGAAGGAATTTTGAACCGCATTGTTACCTGCGATGAAAAATGGATTCTGTTTGATAACCGCAAGCACTCAGCAAGTTGGTTGGATCCTGGTTCAGCACCTAAACAATGCCCTAAACGAAAACTTACCCCTAGAAAAGTGATGGTCACTATTTGGTCGTCTAGCGCCGGTGTGATTCATCACAGCTTCTTGCCAAACGGGGTGAGCATTACTGCAGATGTGTACAGTGAAGAACTGAACATAATGATGGAGAAGCTGGCACATCTCCAACCAGCATTGGTCAATCGCTCGTCTCCGCTGCTCCTGCACGACAACGCGCGACCTCATACTGCACAGCAGACGGTCTCCAAGTTGCAAGAACTGGGGTTGGAAGTTTTCCGTCATCCGCCCTACTCACCAGACCTTGCGCCTACAGACTACTACTTTTTCCAGAATTTGGATAACTCCTTGGTGGGAAAAAATTCAATACCCGAGAGGCAGTACAAAATGCCTTTGAAGAATTTGTTGCCTCCCGTCCAGCTGATTTCTTTAAGAAGGGCATCAATAAACTGCCACTGCGTTGGCAAAGATGCATTGATTTCATGGGTGACTACTTCGATTAATACAAATAAAAAACACATGAAAAAAATTCGTTTAAATTTTTTCATACAAAACGGCAATTTCATAGGTAAAGACCTAATATCTCGGAACCGTTCCAGTTACATATAAATAATATATAGTACCATCATTTATAAAGGCACAAAGTTAGACAAAGCCGCGAATAGCTGCTAGTATCGCATATAAGATTAGGAAAGCCTGTGCAAATTGTAACAGTAGGAGCATCATGGCCACACTTATTGGCATGCTGGATAAACAGTTTTAGTCACACGAAAATAATAAATGATGTGATCATTTGAAAGATACAAGAGCAGACTAAATGGCAAATGGCTGCCAGTATTGTATATAAGAGTTGGAAAGCACGTGCAAATTATGACAGTGGGAGCATCACGGCCACACTTATTGGCAGCATAATAGTTTTAGTTACAGAAAAATAATATATGGTGTCACGGTTTCCTCATTTGTGAAGGTATGAAGGCAGACGCAGTTGTAAGTGGCCGCTAGTATTATGACAGCGGGAACGTCACAATCATACTTATTGATGCCACAAAGCAGAAGTACTCGCGTATAGTTGACAACTTGTACTAGTGCTCGAGATACTAACGTAATTCTCAGGAGCAGCAACGAATTCTAACTAACCTCAGGACCGTAGTCTTATTTACATTGGTTTTACACAGACACAGGCTGTAGTGACAACTTAACATGCATGTTTGCTATTTAAGAAAATAGATAAAAAAGGCCAGGTTTAATGTCATAAACCTTACTCATTATGTATATTAAAAAAAAAAACGGCAGTCCTATGTTTAAGTACAGACAATACAAAGATGAAACTGTATACGAAATTGGAAACAGATGTATAAATAGCTGCAAACGTTATGGACTATGTAAAAACTCAATACTGATTTAGACATAAAGCAGAAGCTTGCAACACTGCCCTAAAATTCGTTTTAGGGGCCACAGTTTTTTTACACACCATATGTGAAATCTAAATTTCTCTTTATAAACACTCAACCGATCGCTAGTTACAAATGGGGTGACATACAATTACTTAATTAGTTTTCTTTACCACCTCGATTGGCTGACTCCCACTGAGTCGATTCCAATTAAGCGCATCAATTGAATTCTCTAAGTGCGTTTGCAAATTATTACGATGATAGTATCATACTCGTATCGTTGCTAAGACTGATTTGAATGTTGTTTTAATCGTCCACTAATTAACAAAGTGAATGTAGTAATCGAGGTAAGGTTATTTTTACAATAGCTATATAATATTGATTTTAATATGGACCACTTGATAAAGTTTCATACAATTCAATTCATTAAGAAATATTATTCAAATTTAAGATAAAATATATTACTTTGCAAAGATTTGTAAACTGTAACAGTGCTATTAATTTGTAATACCGTTAAATATTTTAATATAAACAGATTTATCGTTCGACCATGATCTGAAATGATGTTTTAACTGACAATATGGTATTAGATAGTAATACCTGATGACCGACTCTGAAACGTAGCGCGGAACATATTTATAGTTGTCGTCAATCTTTTTGGCCGCTCTGAATATAGCTGTAAATTCGGGTTTGCGCGTAATATAACCCAGAGTTACGAGAGTTGATTATTGTATGTATCTATATTTGGCGTTTATTTATCATTAAGTTAATCCAATGTTCTACATATAATACGTATTTATACCTGAATTTGTTTCCTTCGCAACTAAGTTCAGAACGGTCAAAAAGTTTGGCGTCGACACCACGTGCTTAGCGATAGATCCTATCGAATGTAAAATTACTGAAGAGATAGTAGACATTTATTATTATTTAAATATAGTCACTCCAAATATTACAAGATTTATCTACGCATTATCCAAGAGACACCTACTTTGAATACTTTCGCTTATTCTTACCGTTTGCCGACTGCAAAAGCCGTCTAGACCAAACTTGCATACCACGTCGTAAAAAAAAAGAAGCCGCGTAGTCAATTTAATTTCCTAATTATCAAATTAAATTTCGCCGTTCTTTGTGGCCGAAAGTGAGAGTGGACCTCGTTTATGTTAAAGAATTGAATCAAATTGTCATAATGACCGAGGTGCGTGATCGGCTCTCATTGTGGTCGTGTCCTAAATAGAATCTATAAAACAATATACATCAAAGCCTATAGATAACTGACCGTGGATGATCAGAAATTTGATGATATAGATATATAATATTGTAAACATCATTTTTCACTTATTACAAGCGATTTGAGAACTTGTATTTGCTTAACAATTTTGACTATTTAAACTCGATGAGTTTATTATATCGTTAATATTGAGTGTTGAAAAATTTTATATTTACAGCGATTGTCGATCTGTTTAAGATTTTTTATTTGCTTGCCAAATATGAGAATTTTATTCTAAACTAGCTGTGCCCGCGACTTCGTCCACGTGGAACCTGATGTACAAAACAATGACTAATAAAGTCATCTGAACGTATTTAGTCCGTTTGCTTATCTACTTTTCTCTCATACTTAAATCGCGGCGCCATTAAAGTTACAATAACTTTTGATAGAGTGGCCCGATTTTAATGAAACATAGACTAAGTTACTCCCGGGGATATGCTTTATGTTTTTCTTATATGAGGTTTTATTGTGAATCGAGTACTTTAGCAGTGATGCGTGTTCATACAAACAGATAGACAGACAGACATTTCTAAAAATGATTGAAATGTATTTTATTACTTATTCCTAGACACATGCAACAATTTTTTTCACGAAAATCGAAAAAGTACAGACACGTTAGATTTACATTCTTATTATATATATGGATTAGCAAGTGATATCTTAATGATATAACGAGAAAAAGTTTACAATTTAACCACAATTTTCACTTTCCTTCGTCATGATTTAAATGAAGATTAAAGTAGACATCCTCTGTGCATATAGCAATATACTTATAATTTTATTATTAGCCACTAAGATTATTAATATCATTTTTAAATGGATAAGTAATTGGTTTTTTTTTATGTCAAAAGGAGACAAACGAGCAAGTGGGTCACCTGATGTTAAGTGTTCACCACCGTCCATAGACACTAGCAACACCAGGGGAGTCGCAAATGCGTTGCCAGCCTGTGTATGGGGGAGAGGGGAGGGGAAGAGGAAGGGGGAAGGGGGAAAGGAGTTGGGCCACCAGCGCTCTCACTGACCGAACGAAACGTAACAATGCAAGCACTGTTACTTCACATCGGTGTTATGTGAGAGGGTGATACTACCCTGGGCGAGCCGACCCATTCATGCTGAATCTAGTAATAGCTACAGCGTGGCTCTACTGCCTACTAAAAATTGTTTCGTATATATTGTATTTATTTATGTTTTTATTAATTTCACACAAAAACGTATAGATAGGTACTCGCAAATTGTCAGCTTCTGATTACTGTGAATATATTCTCAATATGTTGTTATCGGTGGCAAAACAATATCTACCTACCGAGTACATTAGTTATGAGTATAGGAATAAACTAAGATTTTTTTCCTGATTCCAACAAATAATAGTTTATCAAACGGAAGCCATTATAATTAAAGAGGCAGGAAAATGGTTTCCCATTATCTTTAATAAACACTAAAGCCCTACAGCATCGCGTCACGAGTCGGTTCGAAATGTATCCGGTTATCCTAACTAATATTATTAATGTGAGAGTTTGTTTGTTGCACTCAAGCCTTAGTTACTCAACGGATCATCATGAAATGTTTGCTTACAGGTTGACAGGGCTACAGAAGAAGACATAGCTTTGATATTGATAAAAAAAGTACTGTTCGCGTGAGATAAGTCCAAGTTAACGGAATCGAACTCGCTAGCAAAAGCTAGTATTTTAATAATCTTACAATTGTTTAATGTTCCCTCTCAGAGGATAGGTTCTTACACAATCGAAATTATATCTGTTATGTAAGTATAGAGTAGTTATAATTATATGGTATTTACTGTATTGGTCCGACGGTAATGCGTCAAATGTACTCTTAAAGTAATTGACCATATATGATTGGTCATTTTTTCAACGGTTCTTTTTGACATCCGGCAATCGTTAAATAATTGCCCATTAATAGCTCATTTTTCTGTTTCATGTTTATTTATTTAATATTACCTTTATATTATATTATATATATTATACTAGCGGCAGACGTTGTCCCGCCGCGATTATAAAAAAAACCTTGACAAATTATATACCAAAACGTTCCTCATGAATCATTTTATCCACTGGTGAAAACCGCTTGAATATCCGTTCAGTAGTTTTCGAGTTTATCGCGAACAGACTGACGGACAGACGCGGTAGGGGACTTTATTTTATACTATGTAATGATTATATATATTAGATTATATTATACATTAGCTGTGCCTGCGACTTCGTCCACGTGGAACCTGATGTACAAGACAATGACTAATAAAGTCATCTGAACGTTTAATCCATTTGCTTATCTACTTTTCTCTCATACTTAAGTCGCGGCGCCATTAAAATTACAATAACTTTTGATAGAGTTACCGATTTTAATAAAATAAACACTAAGTTACTCTCGACGATATGCTTTATAATTTTCTTGTATGAGGCTTTATTGTGAACCCAGTACTTTAGCAGTGATGCGTGTTGATACAAACAGACAGATAGACAGACAGACATTTCTAAAAATGATTGAAATGTATTCTATTACTTATTCCTAGACAGCAGCATCAATTTTTTTCACGAAAATCGAATAAGTACAGACACGTTAGAATTACATTCTTATTATATGTATAGATTACCTAATATTACCTTTAGCGTATTTACTTTTATTACTTACAGCGTCATTTAAAGTCAGGTGTGATTATGGTTAAACTCGAAAATCTATAAAGTACAATAAAATGTTTAGTAGCTAATGAGGAGCTTTGTTAGTATCAATAAAAAACATAAATCGATTATTTATAACTGTCTATACGTCATACTTCATTCTCTGTATGTCTACAACACTTGTACAAAACTCAATACGATTTTTACCATATGGAAAATAAATATAGATAATAATATTTATATATTAACAGGTAGATAATAACTACTATGTACCCTTTTTTTTCTTCGGTATGACACCTGCCTATAGGTGTGCAATTTCGCCAATGTCAAGTGTGACAAATACACGTTTTAAACTTAATTGCCAAATATTCAGTGTAACAACGTAGAATAATCTAAAATAACATTATTATGGTCGAATGTCTATGACTGGACCACGGATAGTCTACTTAAGTAAATAACCTATTGTCAGAAGTTACAGTTAGTCTGAGATATAATTTATTTTCTAGTAAACTATTCGACAAAAAAATGACGTATACAAAAACATCAGACTGTATAAATGGAGTCGAGGGAGTCATAAGCACTGCCGACAGAAGTGAAAACTTAAAACAATTAAATAAATGTGTTCTTTTTTGACTTTTCATATTAATTATGGTGGGAATGACAATATTTAAATTTGAGGATTTGTTTATTGAAATTATTAACATTAGTGTGGTTCACATATCTATTGGCACTTGGAGCAATAATTGTATACATTTTTATAAAGTCTATTAATCAATCAAACGTATGATAAACTTATGAGCTGAAAAATATCAATACACAGGCCCCTATACTACGCGTCGCTAGTCTGACACAAACCGCGTAAGCGCAATGCCGGTCTTGCTTACGTAGCATGTTACGACGCGAAATTATAAATTGATCTCCTATTCTATCTAAAAATACCGCTCAACGCGTCTAAAGAAATTTTCACTTCAACAAAATTACATATATTTCCTTTCACTGACATGATTGTCTTTAAGAAGTTGAAAGTAAGTCATTGATTTCCTTCAAGATCTATATATATAATTCTCGAACATTGTCATTACAATGGAGAAAAACCTATTTTATTCTACATCCAATCTATGTAATAATCTAGTCTAGCAATGAGATACCTCAAGTTGAAATTCCATTATGAATTGCGCTTTCCACCGTCTGAGCAAGCAACATTGGTTACTGGTTAGTATAACATGTTATTCTTGACCCGATTATGTGATCAAAATATTGATTATACTTTTTAAAGAGAAACTTAGACATGCCATTGTAATATCCTTACTAATATTATAAATAGGAAAGTGATTCTGTCCGTTTGTTTGTTACCTTTTCACGCTTAAATTACTCGACCGATTTAGATAAAATCTGATATAGATATATATATTTTTTATGTCATAGGTGGTAAACGGACAGGTGGGTCATCTGATGTTAAGTAATCACCACCGTCCATAGACACTTGCAACACCAGGGGAGTCGCAAGTGCGTTGTCAACCTGTCTCGGGGGAGAGGGGGAGTAAGGGAAGGGGGAGAGGAGGGGAGGTGGGACTCCGGCGCTCTCACTGACCGAACGAAACGCAACAATGCAAGCACTGTTACTTCACGTCGGTGTTTCTGTGGGTCGGGTGGTAGTACCCCGGGCATACCACCTACAAAAAGATATAGTTTGATTAGGATGGGATAGTTTTATATTTGAAATCATCTGTTAAGAGAGTGGAACTGGAGGTGGAGTTTCTATAGAGAATCGATTATTTCACAAGTAAAGAGTATAGAAGTCATGATAATTATGATTTTGATAAGACGTAAACAATATTTTTTGCATTTTTTGACCAGTCAAATTAATTTTGGTATGATTTAATGTAATTCAAATTATAAGCTTGACCAGAATTAATGGTGACGTCTGAAACATGCATCATTGAACGTGCAGTTCTTATATAAATGTGGTTTTTTAAAACTTTAATAATTTAATATTAACTGAAGCTATCGTGATAATTTAAAGGTCTTGTGATAAAAAAAAATGTTCGAAATCTATTCAGTAGTTTTCGAGCGACGCGCACTTAACGACAGATGTTTATTTCACAGATGTCTATTTACATACCAAATTAAATACCAAACAATGGCGGTAGGAAGTCTTCTAAAGCTTGCTCGGTTAGTTACCATTATCGTGTTGTCTGTCATACAATTGACGTCTATTTACCGGTAGCTACACTCAGAACTATTCCTATTTCCATAGGTATACCATACGATGATGTACCACTTTGACTTTTGACGTGATAACGTCTTATAAATCGGTGGACGTCGGCTGCACACACAAAAAAGCATGACTCATTGTCACGTTACGCCTGAGCCGAGCGGGCAAACGAGAGCGCGGAACAAGCGATAGAGAGATGCGATCTATAATATCTATCTCTCTTCTACTACATCGGCCGATGTGTCCGAGTCGTTATCACCTAAAATTATAGTCCATAAACCGACTTTACAGACAACCAATTTTTTTTTAGAATTGACTACGCTATTGCCTTCACGGGTCTTCACAACTTCACCGGACTAATGGGACGAGCGGTTATGACGCTCAGTCGCTTGACAACAGGATCAAGGGTGCCAAAGTGGCCGAACCTCGGTTTGGGCCGTTGCCTCAGATATAACAACTCAAATCTTACTATGCTAAACTAGGTAAGCTAATCATACATATGAAGCACACATGTGTACAATCATGTGTGCCTCGTGAACTCAAACTTACATTTTGTATCTACCAACTCGAATAAAGTAAACTAAGCTAACTTAAATCCGCATTTACTTCATAAAATCAGTTCAGAATATGCAATTTTTTAATTCATCGAAAAATGCAAGGTTCTATATTTTGTGGAGGATAGGATAAGATCACTTTATATAAGAAAAAGGCAACGCGGATGGCTTACTTTAGTAGTACATAAGTTTGTATTAAAAATTAATCACGCTCTGATAAAATACTAAAATTTAATTTGGTAACCTTCCGTTCTATTAATATAAAAACTATTTTCAGTCATAGAATACTAAGGTCTCGATTATTCCAATAGATTAACAATATTACATGCCTAGCACATTTAATTAAAAATGCACATAGGTAATTGGATGACGCATTCAATAAATAAATAATGCTTCGATCGAGACCAGTAGGTTGCAATATATATACTTCTTCTTTTTTGTTAGTAATTTAAAACAGGTGCAAAGAGTCAATAGTTGAATAATTAAGATAAATTAGTAAGATAGCTATTTACGCGATTGCGTTGCAGACAGAACGGTCCTACTTTATCACGCATAAAAAATCTCATTTGAAAACTGTTTTTTTTTCTTTATAATAAATTAAATTCAACAATGGAAGCATTTAATAACGTTCGTACCATAATATTATATACTATTTATAGGAAATAATAAAATGTGTACAACCGGAAAACGACTTTCATATGTTCAAATGAATATATCCATATTTTGGCGATAAGTTTGAAGCTCCTCAAAAAAATTATTTCGAATTTTCAGCAAGGGGTGAAAGGAAATTTTTATAAACACTTTGCATAGTACCTACCACAATAGTCAATATGTAAAACGTACAGTTAATTTTAAGAATAAAGACTTCAAAATAACAACACATATTACACGTTCTTATATGTTGATTAAAAAATGCTTTGTTATAAGCCGCGTCGGTGCGTACAAGAATTTACTGTACAAATCTCTCGTCAGTCAAAACTCGTTCTTATGTATGGCATAAAGATATTAAATATTCAAACAAAACATTCGCTCCAATAGACGTTTATTTAAAGTGGACAATAAACAAAAAAGTAATACGTATGCCTGATGTAAATTATTCTTAATGAGAGTTGAGAGATAAGTTACTGGTGAAACCGTGGCAAGTGGCGCCCCGCACGGTTCTGTGTCGCGTCGCGCCAACCGCTGCACGCACCCATTCAACACAAACGCATAGACCCAATCACAGAGTACATAATTGTGACAGAAATGACAATAATAAATTTAAATTATGGGTAATTCACATGTCATTACACGGTGCCGTCGAAAGAAAAAATGAGTCAGTTTATCTTCTTTAAAGTAAGTACTTAGAAAATTAAATAATATTTTATTTTTACAACAATTTGTTTCATTAAGAAAAGAGCTTTTGAAATCATTCTCTTGACGTTCAGGTGACGTTTATTATGTTTTTTTATATTGTAGATGCTTTCATTTAAAAATTACACTTATCCTGTGTTACGAACTCAAAGTATCTTATACATAATTTATGTCTATCTCACTTTAATCCTATTACTTGTAACAACTGTACATTATGTTTTATTTATTTACGATCTACGAATATAATTTTAATCATACAACATCCCTGTAGGGAAGACAAAAGCATATTTAATTAAGAAACACATAAACAATCAGAATAATTGTTATGTATATAAATCTAAAAATATATTAATAAACAAAAAAATTGGTTGCCTGTAAAGTCATTTTCGGACGATAATTTTACGTGGTAACCTCATAAGAAAACATTGACGATATATTGCATACTTTATGAATTGAATTATCACAAAATTGATCAAAAATTGACAAAACAGTTCACGTGAAGGTAGTGTGCTGCCACTGTCCCTCTTCTACGCGGACGCATCGGTCGATGGAGTGGAGAGATAGATGCATCACAAGCCGAACGCTCGCACGCTCGGCTCAAGCGGAACGTGACAATGAGTCGTCCTTTTTCGTGCGTGCAGTCGGCGTTTATCGATTTATAAGACGTTGTCACGTCAAAAATTTAAACATTTAGAACTATTTCATAGTTAATAATCGTTGTCAAAAAAAGATTTGTTTTAACAGATATAGGTTAATTTACAAAATATAAGTATTTTACTTAGTATGCCGAGATAAGAGCAGTGTTCCGTGTTATAAAGTAATAAATAATCGGAAGCATCGCTTCTGGTGGCGTATGTCTGCCAGACTCAACCGTGTCGGTGGAACCCTGCGTAAATATAAATAGGCACGGTCGACGGCCGGCCTTTGCACGGCCTTCGTTTTGTACGACTACTCAGTCCGTCAAACCGATGATTTATTAAGCGGAGTGTACACAAAGGTTGTTCGCTACTTATTTTTGATTTTAATAAATAAAGTAAGTCTGCAGTTATATAAAAAATAGCGCGTGTGTGCTTTTCTTAAATGAAATGAGTATTTAATAAAGATGTACATTATAAATAAATTTTCACACGGGTAGTTAGTTACTTTAATTATGAACTATATTTGAACAAATTTTCACCAATAGCCAAATAGTAAAAATGTAATTAGCAAACGATCCTTAGTAAATATTAATTTGTTTGGTTATGTGTATTTTTTCGTATAGAATAAAGTATATATATAAGGTGGCAAACGAACAGGTGGGTCACCATATGTTAAGTAATCACCGCCGTCCATAGATACTGGCAACACCAGAGGAGTCGCAAATGCGTTGCCAGCCTGTGTTTTGGGGGAGGAGTAGGAGAGGGGAGGGGAGGTGGGCTCCGGCGATCTCACTGGCGAAACGAAACAAATACACACTTACGCAAAAAATATTCAGTTTAATAATTCCAATAGAGTATAATATAGTAGAGATGACATTCATAAATAGTAGGTACGTACTATTCATTCAATGAAAATTAGTAATCACTACATAGTATAAAACAAAGTCGCTTTCTCTGTCCCTATATCCCTATGTATGCTTAAATCTTTAAAACTACGCAACGGATTTTGATGCGGTTTTTTAATAGATAGAGTGATTGAAGAGGAAGGTTTATATCTATAATAACATCCATTAAATACTGGAGAAATACTATTATTTTTGAGGTTTCTAATGTGATGTTGTAAATAATTACATTTTTTCCGCTTACATTGCAACAAACGCAGGCGGGCCACGGGCAGTAATGAATAAATCAAAACTACTGGATCGATTTTAATCATTTTTTCAGTGAATGACATAGGCTATATATTTTATACCCGTGCGAAGCCGGAGCGGGTCGCTAGTATATAAATATGAACGAAACGGTCGATGCCTGGCTTACGCTCTTACGTCATTTCATTTAACATTTATTTTCTAACTCAAGCCTTAGACATATCGGAATTGTTTAGCGTTTATAAGATTATAGTGTAGCACTTCGCGTGCTACGTAGAAATTACGGTGTAATCTTACAAACAACCCGGTATTAAACGTCACTCAACAACTCAACACAGAGTTTAGACTACATACAGTTACTTAAAATATTTATCTATAGATTTTCTATGACGTTAGAAAATGTTGGAAATCTCTTATAACTTAACAATACTTAAGATTTAAATAACATTTTATTTAATTTAATTGTAAATTACGAAGGAGACCTATTTTTAATCCCCCAGTTGTTTAAGTTTTTTTTTTTTATGTCAAAAGGATTCAAACGAACTGGTGGGTCACCTGATGTTAAGTGATCACCACCGTCCATAGACACTAGCAACACCAGGGGAGTCGCAAGTGCGTTGCCAGCCTGTGTATGAGAGAGGGGTAGGGAAAGGGAAGGGAAAGGGGAAAGGAGATGGGCCTCCGGCGCTCTCACTAACCGAACCAAACGCAACAATGCAAGCACTGTTATTCCACATCGGTGTTCTGCGAGAGGATAGTACTACCCAGGGCGAGCCGACCCATTCATGCTGAAATTAGTAATAGCTACAGCGTGGCTCTACCACCTTCAAAAGTAAAGTATTTCCTAAAATTGTTATATAATACTAACGACCACGGCGGACGTTATACCATCCTATTAATAAAAAAAACTTGACAAATTATACACCTAAACCTTCCTCATAAATCACTTTATCTATTGGTGAAAACCGCGTGAAAATCCGTTCAGTCGTTTATGGGTTTATCGCGAACAGACGGAAAGACAAACGTGGCAGAGGACTTCGTTTTATAATATGTGATTCACCTAATCAAGTAGGCAACAACTGTGCAAATTCTTGGGGTCCAATACAAATTGGTCTAAACTGTTGTCTATCAGTTAGTTTTAAGAGAATGATTAAATACATACCTAAATCGCACAACCTTGTTAATAAATATGACAATTAGCCTTTGTATAACAGTGGTTCTTATGTGATTAAATAAATAGTAACAGATACCGATTTCAATTCAATAACACTTATATTGGCAGATGACAACGACAGTGTTTGAATTTTTTGAAATTTAAAAAACTATGAAACACCTTCCGTATTATTACAAAAAAGTTAAATACGTATTAAATACTTGGTTTAAAAAGGTCTCGTAATAAACGTACCGCGCTCGCCCGTGGTAAGTCGGTAAAGGATAACGCCTTTTACACAAGTCTAACCTAACGTAACCAAAGCGAGACAAAAGAGCAAGATGGCGAACATTCAGCGACCGCGGTGCATTTAATACCAGACTTTTTAAAGCCAGGGTTCAATACGTATTTAACTTTTTTGTAATAACACCGCTTTTGTTAACTTTCTAAAATGACATCCCCTTTCACACCACCTTAGGGGTTGTATTACCAAAAATCATTTCGAGATGCTCACATAGAGTTTCAAAGGAATCTGCATGCAAACTTTTATGGCTCTAACTTGAGTCATTAGGGCTGTGTTGATATCTCAGTGAGTATTCGGTTATTCTTTATATGTATAGATAAATTGATTTTATTTAAGCAGTTTTGCAAAAACAACGAATCTATTTCAAAAACATTCTATACAAATTTTAGGTATAACAGAGAAATGGGATTTTAAAATACAGTGATTTATTACTAACTATCGGGCCCGGCGGACGTTGCTCCCCCTGATAATAAAAATAATAGACAAATTATATAGCTAAACCTTCCCCGTGAATCAATCTACTGGTGAAAGCCGCATGACAAAGCGTTCATTAGTTTTGGAGTTTATCGCGAACAGACAGACAGGCAGACATGACAGTGGACTTTGTTTTATAATATGTAATGATGATAAATACATTTCTAATTGTTTATTTTTGAAATTTTAGTAATGAAATTAAATAAAAAGGCGTTTATTACGTGGCAATATCTTGTGTACATCTCCTTATCCGGCTACCGTGATTTTGGCTCGGGGAGAGACATGGCTATATAATTACTATATCAATGTTGCTGCTTAAATAAAAACAAAAGAACATTACTACCGGCTGTTACATAAAGCGAGGTATATTTATTTTACCAGTAAAGATTATGTGCATTTAAAACGGGAAATAAAAAATCAATACGAATCCATTGAATACGGCCGTTAAGGGACGGGGAATCGTTTATAAAACCGTTCTTTTATATATATAGTAGGACGCAAACGAACTGGTGGGTCACCTGATGTTAAGTGATCACCACCGTCCATAGACTCTTGCAACACCAGAAGAGTCGCAAGCGTGTTGCCATCCTGTGTTTCGGGGAGGGGGTGTAGGGAAGGGGGAGGGGGAAGGGATTAATGCGGCAATAAAATTTATTTCGTGACAAGTGACAGGATTTCATTGTATTCAGATGAAAACGTATTACAAAAAGAAAAAAAAAACATTGCGTGTATCAGTGTGTACACGCGGAAGAAGTGAATCTTCTTTGTTTTATATGTATTAAATTATATATATGAGAATGCTCATAAACTATATACTATACGAAATCTTGTAGTATAGATACTTCACTATACATTTACTCATCTTTGTATGCTACTAGAGCCAGACATAACATGCCATATGACATGACATGACAATGCCATAACAATTTTCACTTAAAAATAAAAATATGAGAAAAATAAAAAAAACTAACACTTTAACTACAATCCGAAGACGCATGGTTCCAACTTTACCGATCAGTTACGAAATTGGCTGACTGACAAGATTCTGCTACAGGCATAGGCGGATCACTTTTAAAAAATTAGTAGAATTGTACTATAACATCTTCAAGTTAATAGGAACAGTTTTTGTGTTGTAAATAATAATAGAGGCGGTAGGCGTTTAGGATCAAGTGGGCTCGTCAGGTTGTTTACTGCCCTTTGGCGTAGAAAAAAGGGTGAAGTAAATAATGTGGGGACGGATAGAGGTGTATTTTTATGCCACAGAGCGGCAAGGTAATTGACAGGCAACAATCATCGACGCAAATTGTAACCGCATTAGAAGTACTATTATTGTAAGGGTATGTATTCCTTATCTGAAATCGTAAAAAATCTCATTTGTAATTCTTAAAATACAAAAAGTATCCACCGTGCCTTAAAAAGAAATATGTCTTTGAAGAGTGTCTTTAATTTATCTTTAGGTGGTAGAGCCACGCTGTAACTATTACTGGTTTCAGCATGAATGGGTCGGCTCGCCCGGGGTACTACCACCCTCTCAAAACCGACGTGAAGTAATAGTGCTTGCATTGTTGCGTTTCGTTCGGTCAGTGAAAGCGCTGGAAGATCACCTCTTCCCCACTCCCCATTCCCCCAAACACAGGCTGGCAACGCATTTGCGACTCCCCTGGTGTTGTAAATGTCTATGGACGGTTGTGATCACTTAACATCAGGTGACCCACCTGTTCGTTCGCCTCCTATGATATAAAAAAAAAAACCTTTTAATAAATTACAGGATACTAGTAACTGCTTAAGACCTCGTTCGTATTAATTATAATACTAGCTTTTGGTTTGGATCTACAAATTTTTTTCTGGATAAAAAGTAGGTACCCTATGTCTTTTTGTGTATCCCAGACATTTATGCAAATTTCATGATGATAAGTTGGGTTATTAAGACGTGAAAGCGTAACAAATCAATTCGCTTTTGCAACAATAATATTAGGGTATAACTTGATAACATTATAATATAATACTCAATGATAACATGAAATATAAAAACAGAATCGGATTAGTTGTTCCAGGAGCTATACCTTATTTACATACACAAATTGGATCTCTTCACAATTTAGTTTGAATGCTTAAGACTATACGTAAGTACGTATAGTCGGAGAGCTCATGACGAATTTTGAGAAGGTTCTTTAGGCAAGCTGAAATTGCAAAAAATTACAACTTTGTCAATTGGCGAATCCGGTCCTGAAAGTCATTTAGCGAATTAGCGGTTATTTTGCTACTGCGCAGCATATAACATTTGCAAAAAAAAAATTCAAAAAAATATATTTTTGGCAACTTGAATTTTTTTTTGTCTTTTAAATTACTATTTCTAGAATAGAAAAACAAAAATCCCAGACGTTTTTGTCGGTTATTTAGTATTGCCAGACGACCTTAAAGTTATTTTTTTTTAATTACCAAAAAATATTCTTTAGGCAATCTGAAATTTATATCACGTATTTATTAAGTAATTTCAATAATACCTGCAAATAGCCAGATGATTTTGCGGGTTATAAACAATTACCAGACGTTAATAAAGTTTGTAAATAAGCGCAATAAAAAGTCTTACGCGCTCCCGTAAGTGCGACAAAGATAGCTAATCGAGGCATGCTGGCAGCTGCCGGGGCCCGAGCTCCTCGCGCTGTGATTGGCTATTGAGAAACCACGTGTTTTCAGCTTACATTCGACACTGCGTTCACAACAAATTATTTCGTGTTAAAGCAATCAGAGCCTCGTGAAAAATTATCCAGTGTTTTATATCTTTTTTAAAGATTTTATTAAAATATATTTTTTTTTTTTAAGATTTAGCATATATGTATGTGCATATATGACCTTGTAAATATCTGTGTATATAGTTTGAACTGTTTTAGATCAGTGTTGTAGTTATTTGATATAAAAATTAAAATTTTAAGGTTATGTGCAGATAAATCACGATGAATAAAACAAATTCAAAATGTTTTATTTGTAAAAAACGTACTGATAAGATAATTGTTAATAATTTTAAATTACAATTTAAAGAAATTATGAAAAAGTCGGAAACTAGGCTCCGTACATTAAAATATAGCATGTTTTTTTCCAAAAATATAATACAAAATTGTATTAAGTATAAATAATTAATCTTACATACATTTTTCTTTTAATTTTCTTTTTTTTAGACACTGAAATACTTGAATTTTTAATTAAATAATTTATGCAGCAAACGAAATTAATAGTTTAAAAATTTTAAATCAATTATTAAATTTTAGCAAAAAAAAATATACAAAATTAAATATTTTTGTTTTGAACGCAGAGCTGAAAACACGTGGTTTCTCAATAGCCAATCACAGCGCGAGGAGCTCGGGCCCCGGCAGCTGCCAGCATGCCTCGATTAGCTATCTTTGTCGCACTTACGGGAGCGCGTAAGACTTTTTATTGCACTTATTTACAAACTTTATTAACGTCTGGTAATTGTTTATAACCCGCAAAATCGTCTGGCTATTTGCAGGTATTATTGAAATTACTTAATAAATACGTGATATAAATTTCAGATTGCCTAAAGAATATTTTTTGGTAATTTAAAAAAAATAACTTTAAGGTCGTCTGGCAATACTAAATAACCGACAAAATCGTCTGGGATTTTTGTTTTTCTATTCTAGAAATAGTAATTTAAAAGACAAAAAAAAATTCAAGTTGCCAAAAATATATTTTTTTGAATTTTTTTTTTGCAAATGTTATATGCTGCGCAGTAGCAAAATAACCGCTAATTCGCTAATGACTTTCAGGACCGGATTCGCTAATTGACAAAGTTGTAATTTTTTGCAATTTCAGCTTGCCTAAAGGACCTTCTCAAAATTCGTCATGAGCTCTTGGACTAGTACGTACGTACGTACGTATACAAATTTAAAATGAGATTCTAATATATTAAAAACCAAATCCTACTTATATAAATGTATTTAATCCATCTAAATATATATATATACTTATTCGCAATACGAATTTGTACTTACTCCTGTACGTTTTGCAACTATAAATCAGAGTTTTATATAGCCCCTGAATTACTAAGAAGCTGCAACAGGTTGAGAGACCACATTATACGGATCTTTACTATTTTTATCCGGTGACTTTGATGAATAGGATAGCATGTAATTGAGACAGTTTAAAATTATCCTTTGATAACGAGTCGTTCGAACGCGTAAACGGGTACCCAACTTGGATTGTTGTAGATACAATCGGTGTGAATTCCTCACACTCTAGATTATCTAAGGATATTAATTCTATTTCTCGCTAAACAGAGTCCATTTAACCATGTGACGTGCCTAATTCTGCTACTAGATTCATGTTAGATTAACAATTAATTTATTTGCTAGATAAATCTTTAATGTTTCTTTATCGTTTGCATTTCGTTATACGTGTTTAAACGCATTAAATTGTTTTATCACATACAATATATTTTCGTTTACATAACCATCGCTATCATTACATATTTTGAAACAAAGTCCTCTGCCACGTCAGTCTGTCTGTCTGTTCGCGATAAGCTCAAAAACTACTGAACAGATTTTCATGCCGTTTTCCCCAGTAGATAGAATGATTTACGAGGAATGTTTAGGTACGAGTATCAAAGGCTGCACTAACAGGTTCCTACCAAATTTGGCTAGGCAGGGCGGGAAACTCGAGCAGTGAAGGTGAGCGTTGATGCGCATCTCAAAGGGGGCCTCCTTAAACCTACACCTGGGTCGCAAGTCCTGGGAACTACTCTGAGTTTCTCCCTCTGCCACACGATGGACCCGGCACCCGCACGGTGAATCCATGGAAGGCTAAGAAGTTCGTCTCTCTGTCTAGATTTTTATTATTATCACGGCGTAACAACGTCCACTGGGCCCGCTAATTAAATATAAAATTTGTAATATATCTAGTTTAAGCTTCAATTATATACAATTACAAAATCTAATTAGTTTTGCGTTGAAATACGCTAGCTGTTTTGAAAGTTATGTATAAAGTTAATTTTAATTTCTGAGAATTGCTAATAAACGTTGCTTAGTTGTGGAATTGACCGTGATTCGATGCCCCAACGGAACGCACACTTCAAAATATAGTCTAACGAGATACCTTAGTATACCTATCCCGTTAATTCCTTTTTAAAATTATATTAGTGCGAGCAGAATCGTTAATACTATATTTTGACTTTTGCGTCCCGTTGGGGCATCGCATCACGATCAGTATATGTGTTTTTGACTACAGAGTAAAAGAATACAAAATGAATTAAATATATACGTTTATATTAGTGACTATTTCATATTTAAGCAATTTATTTTTGTATTTTTTCAGCATAGTATAATTTATCCAATAAATTATATATCGCCGATCTAGTTCGAAAACCATATAAAATCGATCGTTTAAAGAGATGCCATACTACTGTTACAACATATAATTTATTGTACAGTAAAATTATTTCGTAGAAATAGCTATATCCACCACAGACTTTCAATCAAATTATTATTAAATCATTTGATAGGGAAAACCAATATTATTGACTGTGTTATAAATACGTGGAGAAAATTTTACGCATTGCCATTAAATTTTATAACAAACATAACTTGAATTATGATCACTTAACAGCTATTAAACATAGATATATATATGTAAATATCTAACAAGTTTAAAACTCACCAACGAACTCACATTTACGACATTACATGAAAGTCAGTCGTATAGTTTGAAAAAAGCACCAGTGACAGAGAAGTTAAGAAGTAGTACGTTAACATGGTATGGACATGTCATGAGGAGTATTTGTCGTTTCTTTTCAATATTTTAAGTTTTACAATACAGTTTCACCAGGAATAAACATTTTCATAACTGCCGAGGTACTTTTTAATAGATAATTAACTATTTTCTGATAACTATTTTAATTGGTATTATTAACTAAGCTTACGAGAAACTCAGTTGAGTAACTTTAAACCAATTAGATTAAAAAGGATAAGATTTTTATGCGCCGACAAAATCATACGTCGTATAAATCTTATAATACAGTAGATTGTGGGTTACCATTATGATTTTGATATTAAGATTCTCCGTAGAACAGTCTTGGGAGTTAATAGACGCGATTACTCTTTTTATTATAACAGTCGTGCGTTTCACAATTTATGTGAATGAAGATTTGTTCGAAGATGGGAAGATGTAATTTTATGACTGGGACTGATTCTAAAGTTTATTTATCGAAACGCACTTACAGAATGATTGGTAACAGATTTTCAACTTTTCCTAGCCATTTTAGACAATGATGCCCTACCAGTTACACTTTCGTTGCGATATTTTCACTGAAATCTCTAATTCCTTAATACGATTCTTCATCGTTTTCATTTTACTACTGATAGTCTACTGATAGATATTCCAATAGTCGATATCCGGCTATAATTAGTATTTTCTATATTCTTTTGAGGTTTTTTAACAAAGTGTGTACCTATTTTGTAGATAAGTTAGACTTATCTAAGCATCGTGTAGTATGACAAATAGATAAACGATAATTTACAAGTAAAGGCTTAGATTAGTCAATGGTACGGAATAATAAGAACTGTTTAAAAAAATCATTTTTAATGACACTAAAGCTCATCCGACAGCTACTAAAACAAAAAAATAAATGAAAATCGGTACAGTCTAGAAAAAGGTACTGGACTACTTTGTCCTCGCCTTTTTATGTACAAATTAGCTCTCACTCCCGATTTCGTCTGCATGGAATTTAGGAAAAAATGTTTGGTTAGTTTATACGTGCTCTTTTATTTTGCTATATAAATAGCACATAACTCATATTGGTTTCTGTAATAAAAGTCTAACTTATTTCTTATGACACCAACGATCTACCAGTGAAAGTCCCGTCATGGTGGGTCCAATCATATTGGAGATCAGCTGGAACAAACAACCAGATGGACATCCAGACAACAATTTTAAAAATTGCTTTTTCTTGTTATGATCGCGTATATACTTTCATACGCTTTTAGTAAAAAGCTATTATTTTGTCATAACAAACGGACACTACAATTTCATTTATTTGTATACATAAACTAACAACTACCTGCTACTTCGTCCGCGTTCAATTACCGCATTAAAACCCAATAACTTTAAAATAGTGGCTAGTTTGTTAAAGTAATATGGATGGCATAAAAACTTTCTCCATGTAAGAAAGTTACTTATGGCAAGTGTTATGGCGGTCTATAAAACGGTGTTAGAGTTTATCAGTATCATATATTTAATATAGTAACAATTTATTCTGATAATGGAGTTAGATTTACATGAGTTTAGACTACAATGTACAGTTGAATCAAAAAATTTGAAAATAAAGTCGTAAACCACGCCCAGTCGCTAATTATCAACTGTTTTTTAAACTTATACGTTACTTCTATTGGATAAGACATTAAAAACACAGAGAACATTCCGAATTGCTTATTAAAATATACTAAAACAAATTAAACTAATTAGACTTGTGTCATACCTATTTACTTCCTCTTTAATAAATACAGTCGAGCGAAATATTTGAATTGTAGGAAAAATATCACATGCTAAATGCAAAAAGAGTGTATTATTTTTAAATCTTTAAGTTTAGAAAATATATACATAGTGATTGATAATAAAAAAAATCGACGCAGAAGTGAAAACTGAAAACAATAGAATAACTGTGTTCTTTATAGTCTGAATTATTTAAATTTCATAATTTGTACATTCAGATGATTAACATTAGTCTGATTTTCACATTTATTGGCATTACCAGCAATAATTACATACATTTTTCTACAGTTTATTAATTAATGAAACATATGATGAACTTCACAAGTTCAATACAAAATATTTATATTACATGTACACAGGCCGCTTATACTATATAGTATACTATATATACTATATAGTATACTACTAGTACTATATAGTATAGTTACTAGTGTGACACAATCGCAATACTTCGTGATTATGTCGAGACCCACGGTGACGCGAACCCATTAGTTTTTCTGCTATAAAAAGTCGCTCAACGCGGCTAAAGAAGTTTTTACTACAAAAATATGCGCCCCTCTTTGCATTTATAACGCGTCGTATACTAAAATGTTATGTGTACTAAGCGTTTTATATACATCCTGTAGCTTATAGGAATGATGGAATATATGGGTAGGTACGTTTACTAAGTAATGACGCTTTACGTCAATCTTTTTAATAGAGGATATCGGTCTTAGAACCCAAAGGAAATGGATTCCAACGCCCCTTAAGGGCATTCATCACGTTCGCTTAACTAATGTATTTATTTCCGAGCACGGGCAGTAAACGGGATCGTTTATGGAAGTTAACTTTTTATATTTTATCAACTACAGTTTTCTTGTTTATTTAATTATTAATAGTGATCGTGTAGTGGTCGAAATTCAACTATAATGTATTAAGTATTGTAAGCTACAATATTATTGAATTTTTTGTCAAATATTGTAATTTAGTAGGTGTAAAGTTCCTGAAGTAAGTCGTATGGACCTGGTGAATAACTGAAATTAAGGGGGGATTAAATTTCCTAAAAGAGAATTATGGTTAGCTTATCAAAAAAAATTGAGTCAATGAACTGTTTTTAAGATGAGCAAAAATTTGGAAAATATTTTTGACTTCGTTGATTTTTATAACCAGCGTCTATGACTAGCAGTTCCTGAAGTAAGTCGTATGGACCTGGTGAATAACTGAAATTAAAGGGGGATTAAATTTCCTAAAAGAGAATTAAGGTAAGCTTATCAAAAAAAAAAATGAGTCAATGAACTGTTTTTAAGATGAGCAAAAATTTGGAAAATAGTTTTGACTTGATTGATATTTATAACCAGCGTCTATGACTAGCAGTTATCAAGTGGTTCATATTCGACCATAATTAATTATGAAAATTTCAATATTATCGTGGCTTTTTTTGACAAAGAATAAACAAATATTGTAGATTAGTTGTCTAAAGGTCGTAAAGTAGCTACCAAATAAGAAAGGAATAAAGAAAATCGGTTGAAAAATAGAGCAGAAAAGATGTACTTAACTGTTTTGTCTTAACCAGTTTTATATATAGATTTACAATTAATCCAACGAAAGTTAAAACTTGGCTAAATCAATAATAGTTTACGATTAAAATAAACATTGACTATTAAATTTTACTACGGTAGAGAGAGGATACTAACCACATCTATCTGGTGTATTTACCGTGAATTTTAATACTTTATATTTAACATAAAACATAACTATATCATTCCATAATCTAATGCCTTAAGTGAAGTTATATGTTATCTAAACGTATACAAATTTATACTGTGTGTTTGTACATATAACTTATTTATAAATTTTGTGGTCGACATCTTAACTAATCTTAAAAATGAAGTGTCTGTATGTAATATCAAAATAATATTTTTTTACTGATTGGGTGTGAAAGTATACACGCAAAAGATAACGAAAATGCAATTTTTAAAATTTTTATCGGTCTGTTTGTCTGTCTTTTTGTTCCGGGTAATCTCCGAAACGGCTGGACCGACTTTGACGGGAATTTTACTGGCAGATAGCAAAAATTACAACGGGTTACTTAGGCCACTTTAAATTAGACTAGCTTTTAAATGCGGCTTCGTCCGCAATGCTATCTCTAAAACGGTTGGACCAATTTTCACGGAACTTTTACCGGCAGATGGCGGACGTCATAACAAATAATTTAGTTTGTTTTAATTTAGACTAGCTGTTAACCGTGGCTTTATTGACTTTAGCTTTAGACTTGTTTTAAATCTTTAATACGATTTAAAAACTAACGCGTGCGGAGCTGTGGGTACAGCTAGTACTTATTATAATTACGAATGTAAGTTTATTTATTTGTTACGATTTCACGATTTAACTACACAACTCATTATCATAAAAGTTTGCATAATCATTGCCAAGAGTACAGAGAAAAATATAGTGTACTCTTCATACAAAAATAAGTACTGTTCCCGTGGGATAAGTCAAATCTATATGAACGTCAGTAATGCTGCGGGCAAAAACTAGTTTATTATAAAGTATTTGCATTATAAATATGTCTTTCTTTTACTGTGTATTTGTCTGTCTGTATCACTGGTTTTACTTCAAAAGCGACCTGATAATTTTATTACATTTTTTGTTTATACAATTATTAATAACACTCACAAATTAATGTATAAAAACATTTATCATTAAAAGTCATATTAGTTATTAATGGTAATCAGGTTCACTAAAAAATTACATTCTAAGCTTAAGTGCCGGATACTTAGTCATTTAAATTTTCCGAGAATAACAAAACGGCCGCTAATTAGTTTGGCCGCATTTGGTTTATATTGATAGACCTATCTACTAAGAGTTCTAAATTACAAGTTTCTAAATTAGTTTCAATAATAATGATTTAAAAGCGAAACATTAAAAGCTAGAAGTCAGCAGAGTGCCATAAGCGCTCGTCTTAGTAGTCCGGTGAAGCTGTTAAGACCTTGCTAGGCCAATAGCGTAATCAGTTCGCAAAAAAAAAACGAACCTTTGCCCGAGTATGAATTAAATCTTTTAGAATTACTACCAAACTGTGGAGAAAGATAATTTATTGTTTTTTGTTTATGTATATCTATTTTTAGCACACTCTGTAGCTTAAATCCTTTGATTTTGTTAGATACAAGATATCATATCATTCGTCTTAAGATTATTCTTTTTATCAAATGACTACGTAATTGGCATAGCAAGGCCTTAACAGCTTCACCGGGCTACTAAGGCGAGCGCTTAAGGCACTCAGCCGATTTTATTTTGACAACTAGCTCAAGGGTGCACCGCACACCTCGGCTTGGGCTGTTGTCTAGGTTACGCAACGACGTGAATGTAACTGAGCTAACCCTAGGTTAAGCTACATATTCATACGTATATGAGTTAGTGAAATATATATACATGTGTACCAAGCATGTACACCTCAATAACTTTTATATGTATTTTGTATCGGGTAGATTTTCTGAACGAATTCAGTTCGATAAGGGGGAAAATTCACTTTCATGTGTAAGCGTGTGTGTGTGCACGTGTGTGGAGGTGGTATGTGTACTGTTGTTGCAGTTATGAGAGATTTGTGTCACTGTATTCGCGCGAGCAGCGTATTCAAGGGCTCCACGCCGAGGGAACGGAGCTAAGTACAAACAACTAAAGGAAATTCGTTCAGTAATACATTTAAAAAAAGTTTCCGTATTCATGAAGCCTGAATCTTTGTTTTTTTCTTTAATAAAAATTGTAACCGTTTTGAATTTTTCATAGTTGTGATAATTCGAGTAATATCGAGTGAAATGATGCAATGAAGATGGTTAGTGCGTTCGGATTCCGCATCTATCGACGCAAATTCGAAACCTTACGAATTAGCCAGAATTAACGGTTACGGTAAACAGGCTGTTATACTACGCGTCGCTGGTCTGACGCAAGCCGCGCAAGCTCAATACGGTCGGTCATGCTTACTAGCATGTAATGACGCGAACCCATATGTTTATCTCCTACTAAAAAAAAATTCGCTCAACGAGCTTGAAGAAGTTTTCACTTCAAAACTTTATAGATACCACATCATAAATCCCGAGTCCGTACACGTAAGAAAGCGTCAGACAGTCCGTTTGTGATTATTGAAACGCAAATCGTCGAGGACACGTCCCGTCATACCATTACCTTAATACCGGGGATCCACTCGCCGCGTAATTCCACTGGTTATTCTTGTACTTGTTTAGCTTTAATTTCTAATGCCAGTCCATTGCCATCGATTCATATTATTATTATTAGGGCTTGTCACATCACACGCGTACATTTCAAACATCTGACTTCCAAGTATCTAATAGCAAGACAAGTTATGAGATATTCTGGCTTCCTGTGTCGTGCCTTCTAACAAGAACAAGTTATAATCTACTTATAAACTTCTAAGATATCTAACAAAATATCATAAATTATATTCTCAAGTAATTTATTACATTTTTCTCAGAAATATATTAAAAAATCGTGGTTGTTGTGAAGTATATCTGTTTTGTTAAGGATATAAGCATTTGTAAAAGATAAGTAGATAATAAACCATAATTTTTGTCACAAATTAATTAATAATTATTTATATTTTATACTTTACTAGCGGACCGGGCGGACGTTGTCCTGCCTTGAAAACAAAAAAAATCCTAAAAGTCGATCGCAGCGCCACCTGCCGGGTCCAATTGTGAATCTAAACCATTCTCGAATCTCCACGAACACACACAAAAAATTTCATCAAAATCGGTCCAGTCGTTTAGGAGGAGTTCAGTCACATACACACGCACACAAGAAATATATATATTAAGATAATTACGTGATATCGTAATTACCACGGGACTTCACGGAATTGACCTGGGAAGCCATTTTGTTTTAATGATATTATCATATTAAAAATGGTAATTATAGAAAATAGTAATAATCAAGAAGTTAAAAAAAAAATTGCTTTTGGATGAAAAACATGGTACGAATTATTTCGTAATTATATCTGAAACTGTAACACAGAACTTCATGCAAGCCAAGCCTGATTCTTTTTCTCTTTCGTGAAGCCACCAAACTATATTTACACTGATATATTACGGCTTGCCCGTAGCTATACAAATATAGCAACAAAAGAAAGGATCAGATAACGTGTTGAAGACCTCCTGAGTAAGTTCACAAACTATGAAATATCTCGTTGTTGGGAGTCTATATGTTAATCATATTCATTTTTATTATTTAGTTAACATACACGCTCAGTTTTGGAGTCATAATTTTACGGTAGTCTTCTCGACTCAAACAACTTTTTTTCCATAATGAGAAGTTGTGGAATAATCTCTTGGTCAATATATGTTCTTTCTCCAGGTCTCTATCGGTTTCTTAAAGCGAACCGCAAATAGGCAAATGCAGCGTCATTAAAACTAAATTGTAACTAGAAAAGTTTTAAGTATGATAGTGGACCTATACAGGAGTAGAGCAAGACCGATAAAGCTATGAATAGACTGTGTGAAAAATGATATGTGTATCAAAGTTGTGAATACTGATATGATATCTGACAGGGGAGAGTAGAAAAAGAAAACATTTTATGCCAACCCTATTTAGGTGGGATAAGGGTAAGAAGAAAATGATGTTTGATTTGATGTCGATTTATCAATCGCGGCAGGATATTGTAAACAACATTCATATAAAGTATAAAACTTCTTGAGTCTAGCTGTATGATTACATGGAAAAGATATTAATAATAAAGTAAATTTTCAAAAAAAAGTATTAACCGACTTCAATATCAATCAAAAACCCATAATTCACTAAAAAGCGGAAAATAAATAGTTTATCAAATTAACCAAATTAAATAAAACATATGAATATGTGTGCTACCTAGAGATGTATTGGAAATCGGTGATAACCTCCTCCTTTTTTTGAAGTCGGTTAAAAATGATAAGTTTGAGTAAATTTATAATAATATTTCCCCTTCCTAATCGTCCAAGCTCACTAAACTATCTCAATCCTGGACCTTGGCCTGTTTCCAAACAAGCTACCTCAAACCATCTTCGCTTCAATATCATGATCACAAAGCCGTTCTGTGTAGTTTTTTTCCTTTCTAATCTAATTTGATTCATCTCCCTTAAAGGTATATTAAATTTAATCTCGTGTCGTAACCGACATTCTTCGGTAGTCCGACTTCCCACTGGTTCATTATATTCTAAATTAGCTGAATCATCCCTGTCAATGGTCGCTCGGGTGCCTAGGAATGGTCATCTACTATTGAGCAATAGTGTAACAACTTACATCAACTATTGGTAAACTGCAGATTCTAAAAAAGCTTTCAAAAATCTACATTTAACTGTATTAAGGTAGGCCACATACATATGGACTCCGTTTCGGGACTACGATTCGGGATTCCGTAAATATTTCACATATAGACACTTATTTCCGTTCGGAATAACAAGACTCATTTGACGACGACCATTGAGTACAGACACTTTAACAGCGATGTACGATGATTTTCTACTTGCAATTGCATTGTTGCTGTATCTTGCTAAGAAGAAGAAAATACGTCACCGTTACTGGGTACATCGATTCAATACGCAAAGATTGCAAGGCAGTTAATGTTATATAAAAAGGGCCAAATTACGAGGCAATCCCAAAAACTGACTGAATGGAGTTTCATACGGAATTAATTAACGAATGTGTGATGCGACTCGTACAAAATTTATGCAAGAGATGCATTCGAAACAGTTTTTCCCGTGCGAAATTCCGAACGCTTAGGCCACCATACGGAATTTGGAATCGAACAAAACTACGAACAGAAAACTACTATTTCTTTATAGGTACATAGATTTGTATGGATTTACTACGTTCGAAATCCCGATTCGATATGTCGAATCGAAATCCCGTAACGGAATTCCGTATGTATGTGGCCGCCTTTAAACTCGCATTCATATGTTGTTGTAATATATGTCAAAATAATAAATCTATGTCTAGTATCCACAATATCTTTCTGGTTACCGCATATCTAGTATAGATCCAATATTGTGGCGTCCAAATAAAGAGGCTCTCATTTGCCGCCTTTAGCAATATTGAGTTCTATATATGTATATTAGAAACGAGGACAAACGATACATTTAATATGAGCTCCTGTTCTTAAATTACACAAAATTAAAAAAAAAACGAGTTAGACATACTTCGCTAAAGGCTTAGGCTGTAGATTTTTTTATTATTCCGATATGAATTTTAGTTAGATGCGCCCCTGCTACTTTACGGCGGTAATGTTTCGGTTCGTCCATTTTATATGATTTAGCGTTTTACCACAATTTCAACTGATATCAATTGATGATTAACCCTATATGGTAAACACGTTAAACTTAAAGAAGGACTTGCTCTCATTGTAGCTGCCGGAAGACATCTATAGGTACTTGGAGCCCGAGCTAGTACCGCGGGTTTGAGAAATAGTTCAACCAACACGCTGTAGTTTTATCACGATATATTTACCTTCACCAGAAGCTAAGGCTTATTACAATGTTTGCGAACTTACTTTTATCGAAGTTAGAACTAGACACTATTAATTTCCATCGAATCGATCTGTTAACATCTCAAGCCCATTCATGGAGAGTTCAAGCTGATTACTAAAAAGGTTTTCGTAAAGCATTTTCGATAAAAAATAAAACAGAACTGTGGATCTCTCCTTGGTTATAGATTTATAAGCTGTTGATATTAAGATTCAGATCAAATCAAAAACACTTTATTCAATTTAGGCCCTAAGAAGGCACTTATGAACGTCAAAACTATCACCGGTTCGGAAAACAACCCAGCCATCGAGAAGAACCGGCAAGAAACTCGATCTGGTTTATCTTTTTAACAAATATATTAGGTAAATGTCACAAACGTTTTAATGGATGCACAGAGATGAGTTAATTCCAGACATCACCATCGTTCACATATTGATCCACTCTATAATAGCCTTTTAACACAAAAACCCGCTTGACATGGCGCTTAAATTCGCAATCCGGCAAATCGTTAATATCCTTTGGGACTTTGTTGTATAGTCTAACACTATTTCCCAAAAAACTGTTACTGGTTTTACTAAGTCTAAAACGTGGAACAATGGGATGGGATGGGGATGGGAAAAAAATGGGATTATACCTATGACGTCACGGTTTATTTTTATATTATAATTAACACGCATGAAGTCGCAGTAAGTTGCTAGTGTGTTATAAACTTATCACCTGACTGATGTCAGGGGTAGCCGCGAGATTATTAAGGAAATATTAATTTTCTTCTTATTACATAAATAATAAAATATGTCGTATCTGATCTGAGAATGGTAATAAATTACACCACTTGTATGTATGCAATTATGTGAAGTTATGAAGGCCCGTGAGGCCAATAGCATAGTAAGTTCGAAGAAAAAAATGTATGCAATTGTATATAAAAATCAACAATGGTATGCTAGAAAAAAACCGTGATTTACAATATTGAAAATCAGTTACTACGTACGCCATTTAGTGTCGAATATTTAAAACATTGTTGGGTAGACGAACACCACACTATTTCACTGAATATTTTGAAGGTCGTTACTTTTTTATTAAAATAATATCAGGTTGACAATGCGTTATGCAGCCACATGGTTGAGACATAAAGCCTCAGCAGACCACGGAACGTGTACGAACGCTTTAAGCTTTTAAATTGAGTAACATTATTTAAACATTAAGGTCAACGGCCCGTGGGGAATAACAAATGAATCATACGTGGAAATCAATCAGCCGTTCAATGATAATAACTGACAGGTAGTAAAATAATATTTCCTTTTAATTATTTCGTTATTCTTAACTTTTATATGTACTAACTAGCTATGCCCCGTGGTTACACTCGTGTATTTTTTTTAACTTTTTATTAAATACTAGATGACCCGTGCCCACTTCGTTGGGCGATAAACATTTATAAAAAAACTACTTTTTCTGACTTAAATATAAAAGTTAGACATATGCTGTCGCTGACTTTTTTGTAGGTATATCGCTCTACAACTTTTCTTTGGAACTCAGTCATATATCTTTTTTTTTCTATTGTAGCACAGCAAAGTGACTGCACTGTGCCTGGTGGTGAACGCAGTACAATCCAAAAACAATATCTCTCATCGTTAAGGCAGCGTGCATAAGAAACGTATTCATTCGACCGTTTTTTCTCCGACTTACTTTACAAACCCGACTTCCACAAAAAAGTATTTTCATTTTTCGGGTTAATATATAGCCTATGATACTCAGATACTCACAAATACCGTGGCTTTCTATAGGTAAAATAATTTTCAAATCGGTTTAGTAAATCCAGATATTACCCCCTACAACGTCACAAACTCACAAACTTTACCTCTTTATAATATTAGTATAGATTTGTATGTAGTAGTTATTTCTGTTATAATAACTTTTATAATTTATTTTGTATTTGTAATAGGAGTAAAACATTTTTTATATTGTATTTTTCTTGCGGGCATTACAATTTCCAAGCATAGTAAGTGGCGTCAGCGGGAACTCCCTAATCCTAACTAATATTATAAATTCGAAAACGTGTTTTTTTGTTACGCTTTCACGCCTTAACTATTCAACCGAACAACATGAAATTTACCAGACACGTTGTCAAGAGTACAGAAAAAGACATAGAGTACATTTCATCCAGAAAAATGTACTATACCCGAGGTAGGTTAAATATATTAATGCGAGCGAAGCTGCGCACAAAAGCTATTTTAAAATAGTTTTATCTTAAGCGGACATTTTTTATGTCTTCAAGTTTTTTTGTAGTGAAAACTTCCTATGGCGCATTGAGCGGTACTTTTTGGGTAGGAGGTAAATTTATAATTTCGCGTCATGACATGCATGGAAGTGTGACCGACCGTATTGTGCTTGCGCTGTTTGCATTAGACTAGCGAGTAGCGACGCGTAGTATGGCGGCCTGTGTACATCTAATATTGCTATTTTGTATTGAGATTGTGCAGCTCACCATATGTTTGATGAATTAATAAACTTTATAAAAAATTATATAATTACTAGCGGGCCCAGCGGACGTTGACCTACCTTGATAATAAAAACAATTCTAAAAGTCAACCGCAACGCCACCTACCGGGTCCAATTGTGAATCTAAACCATTCTCGGATCCACTGGAACACGCACACAAAATTTCATGAAAATCAGTCCAACCGTTTAGGAAGAGTTCAGTGACATACACACGTACAGAAGAAATTTATATATAAAGATTATTCGGAGTGCCAATAGATGTGAAAGTGAGACTAATGATAATCATTCCAATATACAAATTATGTAATGTAAATAATTCACACCATAATTTATTAAAACATTCAAAAGAGCACACAGTTTAAATTCCATTGTTCTGAGTTTTCCCCTGCTGTCGGCAGTCCTTATGACTGCCTCGACCTTTTTTCTGTCAAAGTCAGCCAGTCTTTTTAATAAATGTTTTCTTAGATATATATATTTTATGATAGCTGTTCTACCAAAACGAAATAAGCGAATAGCTATATGTGATTATTTATTTTGAAATAGGTCCATCAAAAGCTTCGTCGACTCTTTTAAATGCATTTTGAGTTAGTTCGCATAAATACAAGATTAAAACCGACACGATTCCGACGTTGAAATAGAACGCGGATAACTCACGCAGTGAAAGCGAATTTTATCAATATTAAAAAGACTGAATTAAAAAAATACACACTACAGACGAAACGAAGAGAAGCTTTATAACAACCGTGACAATCGAGTTACGAGTTTTTGAAACGTTTTTTTTTATTGACAAATTTAATAAAAGATCCAATGGTTTTTACATTGAAGAAAGTAGCAGAAAAACGATCATTATGTCGCTCGCGAGCTTTTGTGCGTGGAGTCACGGTTCTCGGGAAATAATTGTCGACCGTGTCGTATTTGTTACCTTATAAACGTGAATATTTAATTTGGATTTTGCGTGCATGTAATTTATAGAACAATTATTTTTTTTAGATAGCCCGTAGGTAGACGTGAAATATGAAACAAGAAGCTGATATTATGGGAATATATGTTTTTATATATAAAACAACAAAAATGATAACCAAAGCCATTCTTTAAAGTACGCCCATATCTTCTTTATATATATAATTCTTCTGTCCGTGTCCATGGGACTGAAGTCCTCCTAAACGACTTGACAGATTTTGATGAATTTTTTTGCAAGTGTTCAAGTTGGTTTAATTGATTTTTACTTATATAACTTCCCCCCGTTTTTATATACCTTCAGTAATATTATTAATATGTTATTTTATATATCGATATGAATAGTAATCCTTTCTCAAACTCCAAGTTACTTGTATGTTGAATTTTATTGCAATCGATTCAGAAGTTTAGCCGGAAAATGTAACAAATAAACAAACAAAGTAACTTTCGCATTTCTGTATTACTTAAGAAATTAAAATTCACTAAAATAGTCATTTTAGAGAAAAGACCGTCCTGTCCAAGAAACAAAAGCCTCGATCTATTGTTTCAACAATCGTGTACTAACCAAGGCGTCATAAATTATGTTGTATATAATGAGATTTTGCACTATTAAACATTAGCAAACGTAAAGATTATATCAAAACTTACTGTTTATTTACTGCGGTGAAAATAATGGTAAACTAACATGCCTAAAAGTCGAGATAAGAGCGTGCGGTATTTAGTTGGAATGTAACGGAATTGAGGGTGTATAAGGATGTTTAGCACGCCATTGTCAAGTCCATGGGTAATTTATATCGCCTCTCCACTACGTAGACGACGTTTCGTAAGATAAGTGTTCATAAAACACATCTGTTAGTGAAAATAAACCAGTTTTAAATGGAAAAGCGTTTCTGAGAAAAGACGCCAAGAAATGTAATATAATTTTGAAGAAACTTCTTTTCGGTTGGTGTGAATTGGTTTTTATGAAAAAGAGATAGTTATAAATGTATATATAGGTTTTAGGCTGTGAGAGAATGAGATAGTATATATTAATGTACTCGAAATATACACAAAGAGAAACGTTAAAATCTATAGCACATTATTTTCTGTTTGGAAAATATATTAGTGGCGTAGTGATTATCGCACACTTTTTAAATATGAAAAATTCTGCATTGTGTATTATCAATACTAAACAACAACAATAAATACAGATATCTATATTTACTAGAATATTTTACATAATATAGCCTTAACTATGGCCCCAAACTAGGCGATGCCTGTCTCATGGAAGCCTAATGCCTGATTACAAATTGCCTTCATTTGATGGTGGTGCGTATTAGCTTATAATATTTAGAGGAATTTAAATTACATTTTTAGAATTAAAGTTAAGACAAAGAAGACATATTATAAAGCAAAGTCGTCTACCTTGTCTGTCTGTTTGTTCGCGATAACCTCAAAAACTACTGAATGGATTTTCACACGGCTTTCACCAATAGATAAAGTGATTCATGAGGAAGGTTTAGGTATATGATTTGTTACGGTTTTTTTTATTATCAGGGCAGGACTAGGTCCGCTGAGCCCGCTAGTTAATATTAAATAATGCCGAAAACTAATATTTACTAATTCCATAGTGTTATCTTATTATTTGAAAAATCAATCAAATTACTGAGTTTTACTTCTACCGCGTGAAACTACATACAACTTTATATTTATTGCTGTTTCTAATAGAGTGTTATAGATTTTTATGTTAATAATCTTATCTATGTTCTATCTATACATATATAATGAAAATACAGTTGCTTTGAGGTTCATTCACGTCAAAACTACTCAACGTATTGGCATAGGGCTATGACCATACGATGCGGAATTTTCCGTAGTTGGTTATTTTGTTAAATTCCATTGACCCTATGCATTTTTGAAGTAAAACTTCTTTAGGCGCGACTAGGAAGTAACTGGGCGACAATGCAACGGAAGTCCGTTACGGCAATATGGCGTCACGTTTCTGCACCATCCGGTTTTTAAATATTTTTGATTTTGTCAATAAATCTATACTAATATTATAAAGAGTTAAAGTTTGTGACGTTGTGAGTTTGTGACGTTGTGGCGTTGTAAGGGGTAATCTCAAGAACTACTGGTCCGATTTGAATAATACTTTCAGTGTTATATAGCTCATTCATCGAGAATGGTTATAGGCTATATATCGTCACGCTAAGGCCGATAGGCGGAGCACAGATGAAAAATGTTTCAAAATCGAGATGTTTTTTTTTTGAGAGCTTCTGCTGTGTGTCAGCGTTAGCCCAGAGTAGTAACTATTACTACGCGAATGAAGTTATACTTATACTAATATTATAAAGAGGTAAAGTTTGTGACGTTGTGACGTTGTAGGGGGTAATCTCAGGAACTACTAAACCGATTTTGAAAATTCTTTTACCAATATAAAGCCACGTTATTTATGAGTGTCATAGGCTACATATCATCACGCTGAGATCAATAGAAGCGGAGCAACAATGAAAAATGTTTTAAAATCGGGGTATTTTTTCCTTTTGAGAGCTTCCGCTGCGTCTTAGCCCAAAATAACTATTCCACGCGTATGAAGTCGCGAGCAGAAGCTATTAACTAATTATATTATCTATAATCTATACTAATATTATAAAGAGGTAAAGTTTGTGAGGTTGTAGGGGGTAATGTCTGGGGAGTCGGAGAAAAATGGTCGAACGAAAACGTTTCTTACGAACGCTGCCTTAATTATGAGATATATATGATTGAGTTCTAAAGAAAAGTTGTAGCTTTATAATGCCTATTACCGCCCAACGAAGTGGGCACGGGTCGGCTAGTAGTTTATAAACACATCAATCAATTAAAAAAAATATTAATTATAAAATATTACATTGAATAATAAGGAAAACCATACAATAGAATTAATTATGTATATATGGCCGTGTGACCGTGCTGCCATCTGGTTTTAATGTAAGTAAGGAACAAATTAAAAAGTTTTACTTCAATCGTGTGTGACGGTTACACGCACTAATTTTTTTTTATTAGAAGTTTATTTAATGCCCAGCGTAGCCAATGGCTATCAGCTAGTACATAAATAAACGTATAATAGACAGAGTTAACAATCGCAGGACAAGTTTATTAAAATAATACCCAGACTTGCGTTAAAGGGAACTATTGAATTCGCTACGTATAGCGTGTTATGGCCACTGTATATATTTGTCGTCTTTAGATTTTATTACTTGTTGTTGGGGCAACCTGCTTTGAAATGTTTATACCACGATCAAGAGAGTAAAATACTTAAGTCAGAATGTTTAATGCTATTTAATTTATTGTTAGTTTATTATAACCATTTGACTATAAATTTATTGGCTTCTCTAAATGGTATGCTTTATCGTATTTAATGTTTTTCATTATCTGCCTGGTAACGGGGAATACGTAATAAATTGTTTATGAAATGATGATAGTTCTACTTGTATTTTAGTTTTATATATTTTATATATATATATATATATATATATATATATATATATATATATATGTTATGTTATATGTTAAAAAGTGAATGCAGAGAAAATTGTACGACAAAATTGGATCAAATGCTTATTATAAATGCGACTGCGTGTTTTTTTGTTTATTTGTATGCTTGTTACGCTTTTACGCCTTAACTACTCTATACGCTTTTACGCCTTAACTACTCTACCGATTATAATGAAATTACACACTTATTGTCAGAGGCACAGAAAAGAATATAAGGTACTGTCAGCGTTGCCAAACGTCCCGATTTTTAAATCTAAATTTAATGTCCCGTGCGGGACAGTCTCATTCCAGCTTTCGGGGTAACTCGACCGTGGCGTGGCTTTTTATTACAAATTCTTTTTTTTAATTAAAAAAATGAATAAGGCTCAACTATTTAACGATAGGATAAATCTAATTTAAACTATCATACTATAATTAAAATAAATTTTCAAATCCTATTTTTGCTATCTATTGTCACGTAAACGTAATTTTAACTCAAATAAAAAGATAAATATTCAAAAACTTTTGATAATATACGTTTTTTTACTGTCCTGCTTTCGATGAAAAAATCCTGTTTTTTCATGACATGGCAAAAAAAAATCAGGCAACCCTAGGTCCTGTTCACGTAGAAAAAAGTACTAGTCCCGAAGAATAGTAGCCAAAGTCACGAGTAAAGGCTACTATCGTATACAACTCATCCAATATTACAACACTAATATGTTGTATAACACGAATGTATAAAAACATTTTTTATTATTTTGTAAGCATTTTACCAATATCATATTTAAATAAATAAAGCTTTGATTACAGATTATGATAATTAACTCCTTGGCTGATTTTTTAAGACCCAAATCTCAAAATCTTGAATAAAGTTTTTAAATATCTAGCCATTTTTTTTAATCATAATATTACATTATATCTTAATATATATATTTCTTGTGTGCGTGTGTATGTGACTGAACTCCTCCTAAACGACTGGACCGATTTTGATGAAATTTTTTGTGTGTGTTCGTGGAGATTCGAGAATGGTTTAGATTCACAATTGGACCCGGTAGGTGGCGCTGCGGTTGGCTTTTAGGGATTTCATTTTTTATTACCACGGCAGGACAAAGTCCGCCAGGTCCGCTAGTAATCTATATATATATTAGAGATTCCCACCTATATATTGACTCATCACGATATCTCTGGAACCATAAGGCGTAGCGACTTGAAATATGGTAGGAATATTCCTTCCGCCGAGTAGAGGTCAGCTAAGAACGGATTTTACGAAATTCCACCCACAAGGGGGTTTGCGGGGGGGTACAATAAAAAATGTCAGGGCGGGACAACGTCAGCCGGGCCCGCTAGTCTTGTAATAAATACGGTATCTTTTTTCAACTTATTCTCATAACTGTCCGTTAACCAGTGCATTATAAGGGCTACATTCGTCTGTATGGAGTTTAAACGCTTACGGTGTTATTACAAAAAAGTTAAATACGTATTGAATACCACAGTTGAATACTTGCTTTAATAAAGTAAATTTTCAAAAAAAAGTATTAACCGACTTCAATATCAATCAAAAACCCATAAAGCACTAAAAAGCGGAAAATAAATAGTTTATCAAATTAACCAAATTAAATAAAACATATGAATATGTGTGCTACCTAGAGATGTATTGGAAATCGGTGCCAACCGAAATTTCAAATTTGTTCCAGGTAGAAAAAAAAGTATTACAGAGACGCGAGAGTGAACTTAAACTTTTTGTACCTATGTAGATGATACGATTTTCAGTTGGCACCGACTTCTAATATATCTCTAGGTAGCACACATATTCATATGTTTTATTTAATTTGGTTAATTTGATAAACTATTTATTTTCCGCTTTTTAGTGCTTTATGGGTTTTTGATTGATATTGAAGTCGGTTAATACTTTTTTTTGAAAATTTACTTTATTTTTCCATTTTTAGTGTACATAAATATATTTTACTAGCAGTGCCCGCGAACTCCGTTCCGCCTTAAGTATATTAAAGTATGCGCATTTTTGCGGTATTGTATCTATCGGTATGGTATGCGATATGGTTTCAATTGGTTGTACAATAAGTATCGTTTGGTACGAACGCAACCTTATCAATAATCCGCGATAGTTTCTACCACCAACTCGGCTACCATCGCTTCACACATAATACACCCTAAGTAATGTAATTACAATGCTTGCGTCATGTTGAAACAATAGGCTCCTAAGAATTGAAGAGTTTTTTTTATAATATTGGTGGCAAACGAACATACGGGTCACCTGATGGTAAGTGATCACGGCCGCCCATGGACACCTGCGACACGAGAGGAAACACAGATGCGTTGCCGGCCCTTAAGAAAGGAGTAGGCTCGTTTCTTGAAAGTTTTCTTACTTTGTCACGGATCCCATGATCAGAACCTAACCAAATTCTCATCAAATTACCCTTGAAGTATATCCTTTCCAATAAAAAATGAATCATCGAAATCGGTTAGCGTGATATTGAGTTATTCGTCTATTTGTCGTTTACATAAATAATGCAAATTTAAAACTTATACGGTTTTGCACTGGATGCCGTTGTCGGAACTGGACCAAATTAAAATGGGACCACACGGGAAGCACCAGCTTTCAAATAAAAAAAGAATCATCAAAATCGGTTCACCCAGTCCAAAGTTATGAGGTAACAAACATAAAAAAAAAAAAAAAAAAAAAAAAAACATACAGACGAATTGATAACCTCCTCCTTTTTTTGAAGTCGGTTAAAAAGGTTTCGAATTAAATGCACCACGGTCGCTGAATGTTCGCCATCTTGCTCTTTTGTTTCGCTTTGGTTACGTTAGGTTAGACTTGCGAAAAAGGGTAACGCGAACTTGCCTCGGACGAGCGCGGTGCATTTAATACGAGACCTTTTTAAAGAAAGTATTCAATACGTATTTAACTTTTTTGTAATAACTCCGTTATGGTTTTAAACAGTCTTAAATAAACATAGATTTATGACATCGCTTTATTATCTATCTAAATGACCATAATCAAGCGTTCTTCACAATACTATCATGGAATCATGATCTGTTTGTTAGAAAGAATGGGAAGTCGTAAGATTTGCATCCACGCGTATCGAGAAAGCAATTTTATTATGATAATGTGCTTCCGATTAATCATATATACGTTATAATTTGCATTGCATTAGTTCGATGCAATCTCATTTAGATTAACGCATTAATTCATAGACTCATTGAATACAATAAGAACCACTGGAGGCGACGGACGCGTAAGAAAACAGCACGGTACACAATCGGTCATTCTTCCTATAAATATTTGCATAGCTGTAGTTTATGTTAAATATTTGCACGGTTAATCACTTTTTAGTTTTAAAATCATATAATTCACATTGTTTACACATCACAATGAGTCTGACTTAGCGGGTAACGGTACATTTTCTAGGGTTCATACGTTTAGTTATGGCAGAGCACGTATACACTACACTCGAGACAGTTTCTTTACTAAAATTAGCATGACCGTACTGTATTCATTCGGCATGAGATAAAAAATGCATCAAATAATCTCGGCATTTGCGTCTCTTTGTCTAAGCGCTTAGTTCTTTTAAATCATGCAATAGATTTTCATACAGTTTTATCTATCATTAGAAGAATTTCTTCTTACAGATTGTTATGCATATTACCTATATATTATACTTCATTACATAGTATAAAACAAAATCCCCTGTCGCGTCTGTCTGTCTGTCTATTCGCAATAAACTCAAAAACTATTGCACGAATCTTCATGCGGTTTTCACCAGTGCATAAAGTGTATCATGAGGAATATTTTGGTATACAATTTGTCAAGGATTGTTTTATAATCAGGGCGGGATAACGTCTGCCGGGCCTGCCTAGTCCGGTGAAGCTGTAAAGACCTTGCCAGGTCAATAATGTCAATCGAGAAAAAAGAAAAAAAAACCGGGCCCGCTAGTATTCATTAAAACACAAAAATCCAAGATGCACACTTAACGTCTCACAGCCGGCACACTAAAATGAGTGCATAATTTTGGATTATGCAGTCATTTCAAATAGTCTCGCGTCGCTTGCATCCTTGTAAAATCAACTTTAAATCATTCAGGTAAGGTTGAATTTGCAAAATTATAAGTAATCCTTACCAAATTAATTTTGTAAATGATGTGGGGAATGTAATGTAAATTATTATCGCCTTTATAGTATGTTTTGAAAAATATCCTACAACTTGTACCCAGAGTACGTGCTAGGAAAAAAATGTGTTGACTACGAAACTTTGATATCAAAGTTTAAGTGACAAAAATGTATCGCATAATACATGTACCTAAATTGTTTAGAAACTTATGAGACAAAATTAGAACACAGTACCCGTGCGAAGCCGGGAGAGATTGCTAAATTAAAATAAAAATTTAAAAAAATAAAAGATTTAATAGATTTTTAAATTTGCACTACAAAGACTACAAAGACCTGTCTACATATAAACAAAAAAATTAACTTTGTTCAGAATAACTCCAACGGAATAATTCTCCGCAAACGCGAAACGACTAGACGAAACTATTCATCATAGCCAATGTCGACGACCTGCGCGACAGTTGGACCTAATTAGTAATACTTTTGCATAACTTACCGCGTATACGTGAGTCAGTTGTGATCATACTAGTTTTCAAAACTAACTATATTCTTAGTAAAGTAAAAACCAACGATATTATAACTAAAGATACGTTACCTACATGATATTTTGACAAAACAAATGACACGGTAACGTACACATACGTAAAGTAATATTGTAACGCCACACTGACTTACATAAAATGTGGAAGTAAGATGGCATATTCTCAATATCGGTGGTGAAAAAGAATTAGTTATATGTTGCTTAGATACGGGCGAATTGACTGGGCAGCCATCAAAAATAATGTAACTAGCCAAGTTGTAATAAGGCGCTGTTGAAACGCTTATGGCGTATCTACAGCTTTTTAGTTATAATATCATTGTAAAAAACAAAACAGATTAAATGCAATACGTGGACATAACTTTTTAAAGTGAATAGTTCAACTTTTTCGGGTTTAGTAGTAACACACAAAACTTAAAGGACTGGCTCGCAACTGCTGGAACAAGAACTTCTTTTTTCGAACTGATTACGCTATTGCCATTGCAAGGCCTTCACCGCACTGCTAAGGTGAACGCTTAAGGCACTCAACCGATTTATTTTGACAACTAGCTCAATGGTGCACGGCGCACCTCGGCTTGGGCGAATTGTCTATACAGCGAATCTAACTAGTTAAACTATGCTAAGCTATTCACATACATATACATGAATATATTTCTATTCATACATATATATATATATATATATATATTATATATATATATTTATATCATAGGAGGCAAACGAGTGATCACCATCGTCCATAGACGCTTGCAACACAAGGGGAGTCGCAAGTGCGTTGTCAGCCTGTGTTTGGAGGAGAGAGGAGTGGGGAAGTGGGGGGGCTGGGAAGGGAAGGGGAGTTGGGTATCCGGCGCTCTCACTGATCGAACAAAACGCAACAATGTAAGTGCATTCTTACTTCACGTAGGTTTTCTGTGAGAGAGTGGTACTAACCCGGGCGAGCCAACCCATTCATGCTGAAACCAGTATAGCTTCAGCGTAGCTCTACCACCTACAAACATGTTTACATATATTTCGGATGTGAAAACGAAATAAACTACTCGATTTAGTTCGAATAAGGGAAAAAAAGAAAACCCTTCCACCATATGTGTGATGTGCACGTATGTGGGATGGTCTAATGTGGGAACACAAACTACTTGGTGGCAACTTTTCAACTCCAGAATTGTATCCAACTTGGCGAGCATTAGCAAAAGAATTTTATCACGACGTTCGTCTCCACCAAAAGCTTCAGCCCATCGCAAGATTCGAAAATATTATCTGTGCAGTGTCCGAACACGTTATCACTAAGCCGTTATTTCAAGCATGGACATTTGTTTTCTAACTCACTACTATTTTTACTAATGCTACTTTTAAAGCAAAATTGTGAATTTTGCAGAGTTCATACGTCTGTTATATTTTAACTTGAGGAGTTAAGAAAATGATCGGTCATAAAAACATATGGTACTCGAAGCAGGAGGAGATTAATTCAACCACCGTGTGATAATCTTAAAATATAGCAGATTATCATTTATAATCTACGATATAACAGTGATAAAAAATATAATTGCGATGCTACGCAATCGTATTAAATATAATATTCACTTATATGTAGGGTGACTGATCGCTGCGTGAGGTGTTTTAAAAAAATTGAATACGTAATAGCCTTATAACAGCTGCTTTGTGAACTCTTAAAAAAAAACATCAAAATCCGTCAAATAGCTTTGAAGTGAGATTCATTCCAACATATATTTACATACAAACTATTATACCATACAAAGTATATATGAGCACACTAGTAAAGCCGCATTGCAATTGAATTAAACCGTATTTGCATATTTAACAGTAATTCATTGTTCACGGTTTTTTACTCGGTGACAATTCGTATTCGAGTTTAACATATGTAATATCATTAAGCATATATATTTTATACATGTTTATAACAAGTGGTGTCCACTCCTTAAATCGATTAAAGTTTATTAAGCAAACGTCTTACAAGATTTATTGAAAATTGGTCAATATATTAAAAAATTTTATAATCAATATAAATCATTACATAGTATAAAACAAAGTCTCCTACCGCGGCTGTCTGTCTGTCTGTTCGCGATAAACTCAAAAACTACTGAACGTATCATTATGCGGTTTTCACCAGTGGATAAAGTAATTCACGAGGAACTTTTTGGTATATAATTTGTCCATATTTTTTTTATAATAAGGGTGGGACAACGTCTGCCGGGCCCGCTAGTATAATATATTTTTAAATTCACATCGAAGATTATCTTTTAGGATGTATTCATATTAAAATCTTATTATCTGTAGTCATATAGAAGGTACAATACTCACTTTTCTGTTGTAGGTTTCGAAGAAGTCGTCTGTCAATCTGAAAAGAAAAGTTAAGTTAATAATGACTTACCGAGCATTACACTAAATTATTTAATCAGAATTCGAAGGCCAAAGGATAAAGAGCTTCAATATTTATTATCACGTCACAAGAATTATGTAATAATTTTAATTAATTAAGGTAAGTAATATTGATATAAGTAATTATAAACATCGTCTTATGCCCGGTTTCTGAATCACATTTATCTGCTCAATAGCGTTATCGGTTCGATAACTTTGGTCAAATTAATATATTTTTAAATGATGCCGAATCTATACTAATATTATAAAGAGGTAAAGTTTGTGAGTTTGTGACGTTGTAAGGGGTAATATGTGGATCTACTAAACCGATTATGAAAATTCTTTTACCAATAGAAAGCCACATTATTTGTGAGTGTCATAGTATTAACTCAAAAAATAAAAAGATTTTTTTGTGGTAGTCGGATTTGCAAAGTAAGTCGGAGAAAAAACGTTCCTACAAAAACGTTACTTACGAACACTACCTTAATGATGAGAGATATATGATTGAGTTCTAAAGAAAAGTTGTAGAGCTTGATAATGTCTACAAAATAGTCAACAACAACATATGTCTAACTTTTATATTTAAGTCACAAAAAGTAGTTTTTTTATATTAAAAATAATAATTTAAATCGTTAAATTATGTTTATTGGTCATATTATCAACAACAATTATGAATCCTTATCAAAATACATAGCACTCAGTACTAACCGAATCACACTCATAGTTTCATCACAAGTAAAAACGTTTACCGCCCAACGAAGCGGGCACGGGTCAGCTAGTACACGATAAGTCTGGATCTGCCGCTAGTTCGTCAGTAAGTGCTTTACAACAGACGTTCAATATGATCATAGTAATTAATTGCTTGAGTCTTAGAAAATGACCCTGCCATTATGCTATGGTTTCAACCCAAGTTTGCTTTGACCGAAAACTGAAACGGGCAAACCGAGTCCGCTACTACTGACCTATTCTGTAGCATCTCTTTGGTAAAAACCGAAAATACAGTAAAACAGATAATTACACATCTAACTTTATATTATTTCGCACGTTTTGTTAACGCGCGTATTACACGGTCAATTTAATTTCAAGCACAAACGGATAAAATGTATTAGCGAATCAGAGCGATTCGCATCGCTTTTTATCAGGACATTAAAATCTTAAAGAGTTTATATTATATTTTCATTGTAAGAATTCTATAGTAGACATCAGGAGTATAAAATCAATTTTACGTAAAATAAATTGAATAAGTTATAAAAAAGCAAAGTTAAATATACACGTATAAAGAGTGTAAGAATTCGTGGTGATCTAGTAGTTTGACCGGTGGAATATCGATCCGATGTCCGCAGGTTCAAACCCCGGCATGTACCAACGAATTTTTCGAAATTCGCTTACGTCTACTAATTTAAATTAGTAACACTATCGGGTGACGGTGAAGGAAAACATCGTGAGGAAACCTGAACCTGAGAAATGTTGTTGTAGTATTACTGCTGCTGTATGTGGGAAAAAATTGAACTGTTGATTTCTCAGAGTTTGAAATCATCAATACGTCGTGGGCTGGCGTGGTGATTATGCCCATACCTTCCCCCAGCTCCCGCAAACAGCTCCACGCGAGTTTTTTGTATTAAAGAAATATAAAATTGTGAGACCACGTAAAATTATAGAAATGCTCTTTAAAAACAATTGTAAGTACGACACTATACTATATATATATAAATACCAATAGTGTGTGAAATGAGGTTTATCATCAGCGACATATTTGGAACCTTAACCCACCGTATAACTATATACCTCAGTACTCACTTACACAGTATAAGGAACTAATGAAACAATGACTTAAAGATGTTATTATAATATGTCCATATTGTCAATAAGTAATACGTTTATGATCTAATATCTTATTAGAAAGACCCCTTCTATCTTCAAAATTACTATTAATAATTATAACGGTGAATTGTAAATAATGAATGAGCTGGTTGAAATCTTGCATAAATATAAATCAAGATATAAAACTTTATATCTGTGTAAGCAGTGTTTAATATTCAACAATTTAAATAGTGCTCATTGAACTAGATACAATATTCACAAAAGTTACTATGGTTATTGAGTTATAAAGACGAAAACGCGGTAATTTAAAAATAATGGCCGCCAAATCACCAAAAAGACAATATAATTCAAATTACATACATAGATACAGATATATGAATTTCAATTATATTCTTAAAGTCCAATACAACGCACGTCTTACACACATGTTTACAATGAACAACATATTTTTTGCTAAATTTCATGCGGACGAAGTCGCGGGTAACAGTTAGTCTACAATGAAATAATCTAAATTACTTCCTATGAGGTCAGATATTTGCCAGTGAAAGTCCCGTGAAAATCGGTCCAACCGTTTTAGAGATAGCACTGCGGACGAAGCCACAGAGAACAGCTAGTCTAAATTAAAATAGACTATATTACTTTTTATAATGTCCGCTATATGCCGGTGAAAGTCCCGTGAAAATCGGTCTCACCGTTTTGGAGATTATATTGCGGACGAAGCCTAGTCTAAAAGCTAGTCTAATTTAGAGTATCCTAAGTAATCCCCTATAATTTCAGCTATCTACCAGTGAAATTCCCGTCAAAATCGGTACCGCCGTTTCGGAGATTACCCGGAACGAACAGACAGACCGACAAAATTTTAAAAATTGGAATTTTGTATCAGTAACCTGTAACTTCCATACTCAATAATAAGTAAAAAAATGTTATTTTGATATTACAGACAGACACTTCATTTTTATTATATGTATAGAATAGATTTGTATTTGATATTTTAACACAAGGGGAAGGTGTAGTATCAAATTATAACGAGAGCTATCGGATTATGTGAGCCCGAGTGCACGATAACGAAAGATGAAGAAAAAAGATTATATATGACGTGATACGAACACTCTACTCGACAGTGTTTACCGCAATCACTTTTCGTCACACAAAAAAGTTGCCGATCCGAATTAAGCCTTCCCATAAGAAGTTCACTTCAAAAATATTCCTCTATGTCTTTAAATCTCTACTTTGAATTCAGAAATGACTAGACCGATTTTTATGTAATGTCGTACAAAGATATTAAACATGTGTGATTCATCGATAATATAAATTTAATACGTAAATACTCTTAACTCATGAAATATTGTGCAGTACGTGTCAGCTTAAAATAAACAACACATAAAAATATCAATAAAATTTCTAGGAATCATAAAACAAAAGTCTAAATAAAATAATGAATGTGTAATAAACGCAAGCGGAGTTACGTACAATGTACATGTTTTTATTTTGTCTACTGGGTAATTTGAAATATATTCACAGTAAAAATAATATTGTTAACTTTTTATTTTTATATATAGAACACTCGTGTGCGTGTATTCGTAACTCTATAATAAAATCCGCTAGATGGTGCTGTTGCCGATATCAATAAATATTTTTATTATTTTTCAATCCAATTTCTTTTCATACATTTTCAATTTTTGACATAAATAATTTATACTTCATAATTTTCTGCCTCTCTCAAACAATCTGCCTTTCAATTCAATATATTTTTTTATATTCATGAATGATTAAGCTCTGTACAGACAATATCCACGTACCGGGATCGCTAATCTTTATAATTCTTCCGTCCGTATGGATGTGACTGAACTCCTTCTAACGGCGTGCGAGATTCTTATGATTCTTTTTTGTGTATTCAGGTGGATTCAACAATGGTCTAGATCCACAATTGGACCCGGTAGGTGGCGCTGCGGCTCACTAGTACACTATATAATTAAAAGTAATAATAATTTTATGAATAAAATAACGTAATATGTAAAGTAATTACGAGAATAACAAAATGATATCGGATAGTTATATGATTAGTATTGCAAATATTGTTGTCTAGGTAGTACGAAAAACTTAGTTTCTTAAAAGTTTATCAGCTTTATATAAAACTAGCTTTTGTCTGCGACTTCCTGCGACTGGAATAGTTACTTTGGGCTAATGCCAGCACACAGCGGAAGCTCTCAAAAGGAAAAAAATAACGATTTTGAAACATTATTCATTGGTGCTCCGCTCCTGTTGATCTCGTGATGATACATAACCTATAACCTTCCTCGATAAATGAGCTATCTACCACTGAAAGAATTTTTCAAATCGGACCAGTAGTTCCTGAGATTAACGCGTTCAACCAAACAAACTCGTCAGCTTTAGAATATTAGTATAGATAGTTATCGTGATAATCTTTAATCTGTCAAGTAGTTTTGTACTGATGCGTACACAACCATAGATCTCTAACATTTTATTTATATAAAAAACTATAGCATGGTATTTATGTTCGTAATTAAACATAGCTTTCATCAGTTCTATGAAAGGGGTTATAACAGATTACTATCATAAAGATCACATGAATATGGTTTAATCTGTTAACTTATTTTTTATGGTACATTAAGAGGTATGCAATTTCTTTGATATTAAATACTAATTGCAGCCTGGTTGTCTATAAACAATCATTGCATAGTATAAAATAAAGGCCCTACCACATCTGTCTGTCTTAGACCAAGATCCTAGAGCTGCCAGACCTATCTTATCTTTAAATGGATATAACCTTATGTTTTGAGTAGGTTTTATCTGTACTTATAACGCTTTCGCACTCACGATTTTAATTCACGATTCACGTTATTAAAACCCTGATGCATGCTGCATGCATGCAGCATGATGCTTGAACTCACTATCCGAATTGGTAATGTGCTTTGGGACTTTGTTATAACACCTACCACTATTACCTAGAAAACTGTTTTCGATTTTAGTGAACCTGAAACATGGAATGACCAATTGATTGCTTTTTCTAGTATTTAAATTCTGTTGGACTTTTACTACATCCAGCTTATCTAAGTTTCAACATCGAATCTCATCGAAGCTTATCATCAAGCTAAATTTGATATTGTATGTTCAAGCCATTGTTAATTTTTTGACATTTTTTTAAGGTTTCTTCCGTAAACAATATGAAAACATCAGACTTTTTACAAAATACACAATTTAATAATTGTTTCTCTACCATTATTTTCTAGTCTCTTTTTCAGTTCAGTCTACACTTTCTAGTTTCAGTCTTACTACGGCAAATAAAATTATTTCGCTCACAAACCGCACGTTGTAGCCGAAATAAATAGTTGTACGCACAGACTAAGGCATATATGAAGGTGGTGCGTTCATACTAACACATGAGCATTTTCATGTCTGGAGGGATGTTTGCCCCTTACAATCTTTCTGGCTGATGAAATATAGTTTTGTATTAGTTGTCTGAATAACATATTAAAAAATCAACCTTTTAAAAATAAGCTAACTTCACTAATTTTTTTGTCTGCTTTATTTAGCGTCTGGCAGAAATTGTGCCCCTGGTTAGGTTTCTGGCGACACTGGTTCCTACCGTAGAATGATATTATACACAAGATATAAAAAATCAGCCATTTAAAAATAAGTAATGTAGCACCTATTTTTAGTCACCTTTGTCTCCTGATATCTATACATCGCCCCCAGTCTCGAACTCTGTGAGTGCGAAAGCGTTATAAGTACATAAAAGTCTACTCAAAACATAAGGCTTCATCCATTTAAAAATAAGATAGGTCTGGCAGCTCTGGGATCTTGGTCTATCTGTTCGCGATAAACTCAAAAACTACTGAACGGATTTTCATGCGGCCTTCACCAGTACATAAACTGATTCATGGGGAAAGTTTTGGTATATAATTTGTTAAGGTTTTTTTTAAATAATTAGGGCGGGATGATGTCTGCCGGTCCCGCTAGTATCAAATAATATATAATAGCTCTAATAGGGTGTTTTCAAAAAGATGATAGTTCAGTTGATAATGTGTTCGGACACCGCATAATTTGACGTAGGTTCGAATCCTTGCAGCTGAGTTGGAGCTTTCTCATCTGTACTTCGGGAACATTAATTACACTTTTTCTCGCTGAAAGATGAGTAAGTGCGTCTCTATACCCGTAACAACGTTGCAAGCAAAATTTCATGTTCGGTTGAGTAGTAAGTACAACAAAGTGATATTCACATCTATACTAATATTATAAAGCTGGAGGGTTTGTTTGTTTGATTGAACTCGTTAATCTCAGGAACTGCTGGACCGATTTGATAAATTATTTCAGTATTCGATAGCTCATTTACCAAGAAAAGCTATAGGCTATATATAGCTGTATCATCACACTAAAAACTAATAGGAGCGTAGCACCAGTGAAGAATCTTTCAAAATCGCTTTTTTCTTCGTTTTGAGAGCTTTCGCTGCGTGTTAGCGTTAACCCAAAGTCACGAAGTCGCGAGAACAGCTAGTTTATAATATTATTTACGACGAGATTAAAAAAAAATTATAAAAATACCCATTACAAAAATTGGTTCAATAGTGAAACTACATTTCTGGAAGAGTATATATACTAACTAGTTCATTAAAAAAATCGAATTGAAAGAATACTTCGTGGTAGGAAATGACTATTATAGACTGTTATAGACTAAAACATTAATTCGCCCAAGATGAAATTATAATTAGTTCGTGTCATAAAACGAAAGATTCATAGCTAATACATAAAATAAGGGAAGATATTTAAACATTTATAGCACATAATTTCTCATACGCAATTTCATTATGATTTAACAAGTCGTATTTTACACGTACTAGGGTATTTTAATTGGCACCATGCATTGTTTCACTTGTACAGAGAGTCAGAACTTCCGTTACTATTAGGGCAATGTCATATACGGTAACAAAGTATTATGTTATATATAGAAAGAAATAAATAGTTTATTGTTGGAACTATCATAAAATTTAAATAATTTTAACAAATTAGACGAAAAAATTACGTACGTGAAAAATGAAAAAAAAGTCCAACAATTGGCAACCGATTCGGCAAATAATTGCAGTTCAGTAGTACTGCAGTGCTGATTTTCGATGGGAGTCGATATAATAAACGGACGTTCTGTCTGTGGTAGTAATGTTACTAATATATAAAGAAGACACACATAACGCATCACAGATGATTACATTAAATAAGTATAGCTATATCAATAGTTTCTTATTGTTTTACCGTGGTTTTAAAATAAAATATTTCGTGATGACGAATACTCGATTCTAACTAATATTTAAAAATGAAAGTATGTTTGTTAGTTTGTTACGCTTTCACGCCTTAATTACTTGACCAAACATTTTGAAATTTTATATAGGTACATGGTGTCAGGGGTACAAAAAAGGACACACGATATGTTGCATTCAGAAACAGTATTGTTTCCGAGGCATAACTTAAAACCTTAAAAAGGTAATGAGAAATCAGGCGCGTCACGTTCCTATACTAACCAGCGTATATTAAGTAATCAAGCGATATAAACCAGTCACAGTGACTCTTCTTTACTTTGCCACACTTGGGAAATAGCCAATGCATAAATCTAATAGCCAGGAAGCTCGTAAGTCAGAATAAAAGCATTGACTGGCGATGGATTCTAGATGTTTTGGTGGTTACCGTTGGTTTTGGGTGACGCGCGCTATTCTTGTATTATTATGCATACATATATAGTGAATAACACGCATTTATAATCATAATCACATTTTAGTTCTTCTTATAATTTCTGACCAACTGTTGACAATGGAAACTAGGCTTTTGGTGTTATGTCTATACAAATACAAAAAACTGTACCGGGCTTTTGATTTGGCACATCAGGGAGGAAATCGTTATAGTCAACTTACGTTTCTATAGCGCTATCTTTCTCTGTCGCATAGAGAGAACATTTTCCATAACCAGTGCAAATTAATCTTAGCCGGTCGTCTTACTACCCTTCCGGGAGCGACGTGACAATCGAATGCGGGATACTATATGTGCAATGACGTTTCATGTTCCATATTGCACGAATCTTATTACTAAATAGTTATGTTATCGATTTTAATAAAAAAAACAAGCTGTGTCGTGAAAACACACAATAGAAGTGAAACTTTGGTATTCCAAGGAAACATGTTAATTTAAAAAAAAATAACAGAAAGCCAACGCCGTGCGGCAATCCCAGACGGTAACCCATTCAAGTACTCACCGCGCCCGACGTTGCTTAACTACGGTGATCGAACGAGAACGGGAGATTTCAACTCGATTCATTTCTACCCAACACAGTGTTAACCCCTACCTTTTGTTGTCACACAAAAAAGTTGCTGATCAGATTTATTCTTCATAGCCCTCACATAATAAGTGTCACTTAAACAACTTTCTAGCGTAAAAATCATAGAAAAAGGCAAGCTTATAAAACAAAAATATAAAGTATGGTGATTGCGAACTTTTTTAAATTATTTCCAAAAATCTCAGTTAAGTGAGCCCTAGGCTCAATAGTAGTCCTTATTATCATTGCGCTCGCTATAAGACATTCTGTCTCCTTTTGATATTGTTTTAAATATTGTCCTTCGGTTTAATTCATATGAGAATAACTTTATACACTATTTACTATGAGTAAATTATATAAACTATTAAAACAATGTATTGAGGAATTTTATGTCTTTAACAAGTGAATCACAATATTAACCAAACCATGTATTTATATAAAATACAGCATGTGAATGTCCCTTAATAAAATTGATTTATAAACTGATACTACTGACAGTACTTATAAACGCGCTGTAATTTATACCAATGGCTTACTTAATTCGAAGTACCATTCCTGGTCATAACAACATGCTTGCATATAGCTATTTTCGCTTGTTATAATTTGCTATATACGAATAAGAACAAATACAAAATTTATGGATTAATCAAGATTTTAAACGATTTTGAATCACCATAACAGGTAAATTATTATGTTTTTAATTATATCTAGAATAATGGCTTTGTAGACATTTACGAAAACTATTTTGTTTGACAAGTCGAAAAAGGTAGTTCAAAAGTTAACTTTAAATATGCATTACCTACTTATTTACTACGTTTCAGCAGTATTACTCACAACATTACATATAATAAAACTAAGTCCTCTGCTACGTCTGTCTGTTCGCTATAATCTCATAAATTACTGAACGGATTTTCATGCGGTTTTCACCAGTAGATAAAGTGATACATGAGGAAGGTTTAGGTATATAATGTATCAAGGTTTTTTTTACTATCAGGGCGGGATAACGGCCGCCGCACCCGCTGGTTCTTATATAAAATAATGATTATTATCGATACCTATCGCTATTTAAAAAACATACAATTATTAATAATATTCACAAGAATATATATAGTTCGTAATTTCTGTACGTTATTGATAATATTGGTTACATATAGTTCGTTAAAGGATTAACATGTGGCCGTTTTGAATAGCTCGTATTGTTTTGAAAAAAAAGTATTATTATTGATATTTAATTTTTTTAAATAAAAATATACTATAACTTATCTGGACCTTGTTATATATTATCATGATAAATTTTAAATCTTTTAATTTTATAAAACTTATAGCGTCGGACACTATAAAAACCGCTGTGTGCCAAAGAGCGTTTGGTTAGTGGTAGTCCGTTAAATTCTTCTGTAATAAATCGGTACAGTGTACTGTAATTCGATGGAGCGATTGTCAACACATATTGGCAAACGATTTCTTTAAATCTTATTAACAGTAAAGAGGCATGCAGTCTACCTGATATTAGGCAAGTGGCTACTGCAGTCTATAACTGGGATCAACCCTAAAAATCAGCAGTTCAGAGGCCAACCATAATTAGTTACTACTAGTAAGGTATAATTTGGAATGTCTCATGTAACAGTTTGTGTTATCAACACCCTTCAAAACAAGGTAACGGGAAAACTGTCGCTTCATAACAGAAATAGATATTGTCTTAGCTGGTTCCGGATTAGTTCTCAAAAGTTCTCGACTAGAATGTACAACGAAATAACATGTACTTTTTCTGACAAATCTGCCTATAATACAACGTTCTAATGACTTTTGCACATCTCAAAAATTCAGAATTATTATAAATGCCGTGCACACTAACGATTCGTGTAGTAAAGAAGTTTATGGAACGTAAACGTATAACTCTACAGGAAATCCGTAATGGCAATTAGTAAAGTCCATTAATCATAATTCCTATTTGGTACATTACGGTCGTCGGCTGTTAACTTCTTGCTCACTTTCCAAGTTACTCTCGTTTTATTTTTTTATTCATACCACTATCACGCATATGTCCATCAAATTGAGAGAAACATTAAATTCTAAGACATAACAAACATTTATCAAGCGAGTATTCGTAACAATTTTTATTCTAAACTAGCTTCTTCTCGTGACTTCGCCCCCGTATGGAATAGTTACTTTGGGCTAACGTTGACACGCAGCGGAAGATCTCAAAAGGAAAAAAAAACATTTTGAAACATTCCTCATTGGTTCTCCGTTCTTATTGGTCTTAGCGTGATAGTATATAGCTTATAGCCTTCCTCGATAAATGAGCTATCTAACACTGCAAGAATTTATTACCACCAGACCAGTAGTTCCTGAGATTAGCACGTTCAACCAAACAAACAAACAAACCCTCCAGCTTTATAATATTTTATTTATTCAAAATTCAATTACTAACTACACGTTACTATTTACAATAAAGAACAGCAATTTACTCTTTCAAACGTAGTTATTAATTTAATCGAAACTTCATGAGCGGACAAACGTCAAAACGGCCATCATAGCGTGCCGCTATTGCAAATGAAATTTCTATCGGTTTCTCTTGTATTTCACTAATTTTTGCTTGCATTATCCAAAAGAATTATTCCGTGTATTATACGTGTTTCCATACATTATTTTATTGCGGTATCGTGATCAATTGTTCTTTATTACAAGTACAGTCATTACTAACAAGCAATTTGTATTCAATTAATGCACGCGTAATAGCATTAGACGTGCTTAGTCGAACCGTTCCGGAAACGGGTAAGTTTTTTGTTACTTAAGGATCATTTAATTCGTGAATAATTGTTTTATTAATCCGACATATTCGTATCGTGTTACCGGAACAATTAATATACCGACATAGTCGACGAAATTGAAACATACGCTTCAATTGTTCGCACGCATCATATACAGAATGTAATCCTAAATTGTAAAATCAGCATATATACATAGGACTGCGCATAGACAAATGACTTATTGATAAGTATAATAGTTATAGCTCAATTGCACCGCGTTCGTATATTGCTTCGACCAACACAGACTTTATTCGATAATTTTGTCTACAATAGACTGATACCTGCGTCTTCCTCTGTGTTACTACCTTAACAATACATTATATATACAGAGGAAAAACATACGCAGCACACTTCCCCATTTCTCTAAGGTAAGGAAACATATCTCTGAACGCGGTAGTGTTTATAAAACTCATAGTTTCTTAAAACATTAATAACTTTATATGAAATGTAGCTATCTTAATTTTTTTTTAATTAGAACAAAGTGACTTAATAGTAAAATAAAAAAAATCGATACAGAAGCTTTTGCGTGATGCGTGCACAACGGTAGACCTCAATCATTTTATATATAAAGAAGGTAAGGTAAAGTAAAGCTTGCCATAATGCTCGTATATAATTCGATATTATATATTCATATCCTAACAATAATGTATTTTTTATTGAAATTCATTTTTTAAAACTAATTACAGTAGCTGTAAATAATAAAAACTCGTACGGAGATGAAAAGCGATGAAAACATTAATTCTGCCGACGTATGAAAAAAAGGCGCAACTAACTGAATTACAAATTGGAGAGAAGCTGTCTGCGCTTTTGGCAAAATACGCATAACTCGTTTTTTGATTAAAAATAAATTGACAACACAAGCTCACTGGAAATAAAAAAACATGCTCCTTTTTTACAAATAACTGCAGATATGCCGCAGAATTATATACTTATTATATTACTTATTATATTACATATTTCATGAGGTAGTAAGTGTCCAGTATTTCAACTCCTCAAGAAAGAGTCTTCAATGTCTTATTTATATTACTCTTAGAAATACATTACACACACGTGAACATAAAAATTAACGATCTCTCGACGTCTCCGAGATCAATACTTCTTCAGAGAAAAACCTATACTTAAAACATATTACACGTATACATTACCCTAACGAAAACATGAATGACAGTATGAATTGACGTTTCCGGTGGCTCTCGACTGAAGTTATAAACATTAATTTTTGCGGTGAGTGAAAGTTATTTACGTGTCACGAGCAACGTCCGGAGCTGTCATTTTACGTCACAAGCTGTAATAGCCGCTTAATTGACGTCCAAATAAGGGCTTCTGTACAAAGATGCAACTGTACAGCGGAGAAAAGCCGGCGAGATAAACGAGGTCTGCTAAAATAGAATCTCGCAGTAACGTTGAAATAATTGGGCAAAGAAATATACTTGATAAAATTCTTGGAACTGACTGACGGACAGCGCACGGTGTAAACCGGTGGATGAAATTTTACCCAGGAATCTTTATAGGAATATTATAAAACGAGGCGCATTATCGCGCCTGTTTGTTTGTTCTTTTACATCTTTTAAACCTATGATTCCCAAAGTGGTTTGTGACGACTAGCAAAGAGGTCGATGTCAGCAAGAAAAAATGAAGTTCCATGACATTGATGAGATGCAAATAGGTGTCAACAATAATGATCTCATTTTAGTAAGTCGTAGATTTAATTTGGTTTATTTTGTATGAAACAATACATATACTGTCTACTTAAATACTATTTCTTTATAATATAAGGACTTATCTATTTGCATAACAAATGAAACAAACTTTTCAAAACATATTTGAGGAATCGGAAAAAATGCAATATCTGGAGCAGAGGGTCTACATTTAACCGGAAATCATAGCAAGTATCCAGCGAGACAAAAAAGCGAGATCGAGTCATTAGTTTCTTATATAACACAAGAACATTTACCGTAGAAGTCCCATAAGATACAAGGTTGGTAGGTACTTTTATGAAACTATACATGTGGGATCAATGAAATCTTTATAAGTATTTTTACGTTTTATTTTAAAAACAAACAAAACGCTTGAATATTAATTTATGAATGTCTTTCGTCTTATCAGGAACACAGCACCTCTAAACATTTTACTTCCGCGAGAGCGATCAAAACCCATCCCTTCTGCTTGCTTTCCGTTTCTCCTATTATTCCTACATACATAATAAAGCATAAACACTATGAGATTGTATATAAAGTTTGCTGTGTACGCGACTTCCCTCTTTATGAATGTCTTTCGTCTTATCGTGAACACACAGTACCTGAGCTATCTCGTAAACATCTTACTTCCGCGAGTGCAATCAACATCTATCTCTTCCGCTTGCGTACCGTTTCTCCTAACATTCCTACATATATAATAAAGCATAAACACTATGAGTTTGTATACAAAGCTTGCTGTGTACGCGACTTCCCTCTTTATGAATGTCTTTCGTCTCATCGTGAACACACAGTACCTGAGCTATCTCGTAAACATCTTACTTCCGCGAGTGCAACTAACATATATCTCTTCCACTTGCGTTCCGTTTCTCCTAACATTCCTACATCATTACATAGTATAAAACAAAGTCCCCTATCGCGTCTGTCTGTTCGCGATAAACTCAAAAACTACCCAACGGATTTTCATGCGATTTTCACCGGTGGATAGAGTGATTGATAAGGAATGTTTTAGTATATAATTTATCAAGGATGTTTTCATAATCAGGGCGGGACAACGTCTGCCGGGCCCGCTAGTACATAATAAAGCATAAACATTATGAATTTGTATATAAAGCTAACTGTATACGTTACTTCCCTTGTGTTTTCTATTTATTTTAACTACTGATAATAATACACTTTATTAATATATTATACATATTAGATACTTTGCATCGCTCAGAATACGCTACAGTTACGTTTAGTAGCGTGGGTCTAGTCTAGAACTTCTCAAAGTATTATTCAGGCTGTAAAATATCATTACAGTAATCCGTAGAGGTCAAACAGTATAATAAAATTACAAAAAAAGCTTCATTTTAATATAGATGAAACACTTAGTTGAGTGAACTAAGTTCAGAAGTAAGTTACCGAATAATACTTAAATCTATAATACAAGTTTCTGCAAGTAACACCCATTATATAAACCAGGAAATGTGAAGCTTCGTAATCGGCTATTAAATAACACAACTATCCATGGTTCATCGTATAAGTTGGATTAGTTAGATTAATTAAAATTGTTGCTATAAAAACCATGTCTGTAATTAAGTAAAAAGCCTTTTCACACTGGATTCATTGGCGCTTCAACTATAATGAAACGTATACCTCTTATGATCTACACGATACAATTATAATTAAAGTGTGATTCTTAACGGCACATTACTTACTATATAGTGAAATTTATAGCTTTGTAATATATTATTATTAACATTTCCTGTAACAATGCTTGCGTAATTTTGGTGTTGATTACTAATTAATGTTTTAGTCCCAAAACAATAAAAAAATCAAAGCTAATCGAAGTATGTTCTTTTTTGAATTTATATCAATTATAGCCTGAGTTACTTAAATTTCTTAATACTAATATTACTCTGATTTTCATGTCCATTGGCACTCCGAACAATATTATATAGATTTTTATAAAGTTTATTAATCAATCAGACGTATGATGGGCAGCAAGGGCTCAATACAAAATATCAATATTTCATGTACTCAAGCCGTTATATTATGCGTCACTAGTCTGGCGCAAAAGCAATACGTGACGAGCATGTCGAGGCCATCGGTGACTCGAAGCCATAAGTTTTTCCCTTACCAAAAATCGCTCAACGCGGTTAAAGAAGTTGTCACTTCTAAATATACCGTAAATTTTCAAAACATAAACCAGCCGACATGTACTACTATCATAAAGAGAAAAGATTTAATATTTTGTTTGTAATTAATACACTGAAAAATAATTAATCTATTAGAAAAAAATCTTTCACCTGCGGAATGCTACATTATCGTCAAGTAATACGTGTTGTATTTTGTTTTCAAAATTTACTTTAAGGCGAACCTATATATGAGGTTAGGTTAGGTTAGCACAAAAGCACTAGCGAGTATATTATCTATACTAATATTATCATTACATAGTATAAAACAAAGTCCCCTACCGCGTCTGTCTGTCTGTCTGTTCGCGATAAACTCAAAAACTACTGAACGGATTTTATGCGGTTTTCACCAGTGGATAAAGTGATTCACGAGGAACGTTTTGGTATATAATTTGTCCCGGATTTATAATCAGGGCGGGACAACGTCTGCCGGGCCCGCTAGTAAAGAGATAAAGTTTGTGAAGAAAAAAGGATTGTGTGATTTTAGGAAACCACGGTAAAAGTGAAACTTTTTTTCACACTATAGACATTTAACTAATTAACTAATAATAGTCTATACACTACACGGTCAGCTGCTGCGAACTATAGGCGCCGCCATATTGATCCTGGCTGCTCTGACGAGCGCCTTTCACTTTATCCCTACTCCGCGGCCGACCATCACGCGACATGCAACACACAGACGAAAAAGTTTGAGACGATGTAATAAAAGTTTCACTTTAAAAGACGTTAAAATTGCCAACAACAAAGTCTTCGTTGGTAGATGTCTAATTCTGTATAAATCATGAATTATATTTTGCTTACTTGTTATAATAACTTAGCTGTATAAATTAAGCTGTAATGTCCTAATAATTACCACATCTAGCTCCTGTTAATAAATGGTATACATAATACATTCCTTGCGTCTGTTTAGTACAAAAAAAATTTAGTGTCGAAACAAAATACACGGCAGGATTGAAATGTTATAATTTGTACATACTATTATAAACATTATTGTGTAGACATAAAGTATAAAATTGGTTATCCGATTAATATATATTTATGTAGTAATTTGTGTTGTGCAGTCATCGCGCCACGGTAGCTGACTAAGTAAGAGCTTAGTTAACATCTCAATTTCTTGTTGATTTTTGATGCATAGATTACTTTTTAATGTCATCATGCTCTGGTTACTACTTACCGGTTGCAATTAAATTGTCATTTGTTAAACTGTAATTTATTTTTATGATAAATTAGATGACTGTTTTGTTATTTTTCGTTTCGCTATTTTTATTTTTATTTTACCTCGAAAATTACGACATTCGTAACAATGCATTACACTTAATGGCTTCCTTGTACTAAAAAGTACTTCCATAATTAACGGACAATCAATCATGTTTTTTTAATGAATGCCATAAAAACCGCGTCCACTTAATAAATAGCCAATTGTTAAGAATTTTTTGTAATAATTAGGTATGGAACGGTTATTGTGTGTATTATCATTCAATTTTATACTCATAATGTCAAACTTTACGTTTTTGAAGTGAAAACTTATTTAGCCGTATTTTAGGCAGGGGATAAATTTAATTTAAATTTATAATTTCGCGTGGTGACATCCTAGTAAGCGTGATCGGCCGTAATGCGCTTGCACGGCTTGCGTCAGACTAGCGATTAGGGGCCTATGTACGTGTAATATAGATATTTTTCAGTTCATCATGCGTTTGATTGATTAATAGACTTTATAAAAATGTATATAATTATTGCTCCGAGTGCTCAGAAATAATAATAATAATAAATTTATTTATTTAACCTCACATTTACATTCTTAAAACCATATAATATTATTTATGAACAAAAAAGAAAAATTATACATGCTATAGAACAGTAAATGAAAACCACAGTAATGTTAATAATTTCAATAAACAAATTCTGGAATTTAAATATTGTCATTCACACTATAATTATTTTAAAAATTCTAAAAAGAACACAGTTATTACGTTATTTTGAATGTTCACTTCTGTCGGCAGTTCTTGTGACTGCCTCAACGTTTTTTTCTATTCATTAAAACGTTGAAAACACAGGAGCAGTATCAACTATATTATTAAATACTTTATGAATATCACAGATGGTACTTCGATACGCATTAATTTCATAAATTAGATGAAAATACAGTCTTTCCTCTTTTCATTGCGCCTTTCGCTGTAGGCATTGGTCTGTACGTAAACTAGTAAGTGCATAAACCATCTACCATTACAAACAACTACTTATTATTTGTCTGGAATAATGTATACCAATTTGAATAGTAAATATAGAGACATATACGTATCAACAAAATCCAACATCATGTCTACAACTACAGATAATCTTTCTATATATATATATAATTCTTCTGTCCGTGTATATGTGACTGCACTCGTCCTAAACGGCTAGACAGATTTTGACGACATTTTTTGTGTGTGTTCAGGTGGATTAGATTCACAATTGGAGCCGGTAGGTGGCGCTGCGGTTGACTTTTAGGATTTTTTTTATTATCAAGGCAGGTCAACGTCCGCAGAGATCGCTAGTCTTTATATATAAATTTCTTCTGTACGTGTGTATGTCACTGAACTCTTCCTAAACGGCTGGACCGATTTTAACGAAATTATGTGTGCGTGTTCCAGTGGATCTGAGAATGGTTTAGATTCACAATTGGGCCCGCTAGGTGGCGCTACGGTTGGGTTTTAGGATTTTTTTAAATGATCAAAGCCGGACAATATCCGCAGAGACTGCTAGTCTTAATATATATATTTCTTGTGTGCGTGTGTATGTGACTGAACTCCTCCTAAACGACTGGACCGATTTTGATGAAATTTTGTGTGCGTGTTCGAGTGGATCCGAGAATGGTTTAGATTCACAATTGGACCCGGTAGGTGGCGCTGCGGTCGACTTTTAGGATTTTTTTGTTTTCAAGGCAGGACAACGTCCGCCCGGTCCGCTAGTCTTTATATATAATTCTTCTGTACCGTGTGTATGTGATTGAACTTCTCCTAAACGGCTTTAGAGATCTTGACGAATTTTTTTATGTGTGTTCAAGTGGATTCAAGAACTGTTTAGATCCACAATTGAATCCGGTAGGTGGCGGTGCGGTTGACTTTTGGGATATAGTCTATATTTATTTAATAATATTTCTAAGATTTGTGCATGAACAATGCACAGTTTAAACTGGACAGTTTACAAAGCGAAGATGACTTAGTTGATAGCGTGTCGGACACCACGTCCGTCGAAGTGGGTTTGAATCTTTACAACTCTGTTGGATCTTGCAATGAAAGAAATCATCATGATGGAACTAGCATAGTGGTAGGGTTTTTCCTAAGTCCACTGGCTAACTACCACCCCCAAGTTGAAAATCTGTCACCAAACACCAAGGTCTGTTGACTTACACCAAGTCGTCATTTAAATCAGAGGAGACTTTGGTCAAATGCTCGCCGATAAAATATAAAGAAAAATATATATGAAATTTTACGTATGCGTTCTTTATATTATACTAGCGGGCCGGGCGGGCGTTGTCCTGCCTTGGCAATAAAAAAAAATTCTAAAAGTCAACCGCAGCGCCACCTGCCGGGTTCAATTGTAAATCTAAGCCATTCTCGGATCCACTGGAACACGCACACAAAATTTCATCAAATTCGGTCCGCCGTTTAGGAGGAGTCCGGTGACATACACACGTACAGAAGAAATTTATATATATATATATAATATATCGTAGATGAGGACTAAGCAAGGACTATCGAGAATTAATTTCCTAAGCCAGTTAATTTTTGTATTAAATGATGAAAACAAAATGGTAAACATCTATTGAATAGTAGAAACATCATAATGACGTCATAGCAGGGTGGAAGGGTTTTTTCTAAGTCCACCTGCTTGGCTAGTACCTTCAGGTTGAAAATTTGTCCCCAATAGGTGTATTTCGGCAGCAGCACTTGAGAGCCAGTTACATCAGGTGAGGTTGCGGTCAAATCATAAAAACTATACATATAAAAATCAATTACCGAATGTATGCATTCGCATCAATTCAAAACGGCTGCACCTATTTGGCAAATAATTCTTTTTATTGTATGCAATTGTCAGGACAACAATTGTATGAAAGAAAATGTTTTTGAACTCGTAACATAAAAGTAAAAAGTGTAGGTAATCAAATTTCCATATAAATAAAAAAGTGAGTGAGTGACAGTAAGACAATAGAGAGATCCTCAAAAATATTGACAGTTTAACATTCGGTTGCCAATTTGTATACATTATATACTGTAAAAAAATGTAGTCTCATAATTCCTTCGTTAATACACTGAGCGAAGCCGGGGCGGGCAGCTAGTAAAGTACAAATAACATAATAACAGAGGAAAAGATGACGTTTTAGGAAATATTAATGTATTCAGGTACGACACAGTAAACACTACGTTTTGTAATTATCTGTACATTTATATAAAGCAATAAGTATACTCAAAGCAATCAAATTCAATTAACACAATATACCGAGCGACTGTTTAGTCGCCAGCAATATTTATACAGGATAATCAATAGTCGATTCTCGTTCTAAATCAATTAAAAAAATAGGTGCTTAATATTTGACCTAATTATCTTGAGAAACGCAAAACTGATATACACTCAACGTCAGTTGATTTACGCAAAAATGAAGTGGTGTAATAAATGAATAACGCCATGTCGCGTAGTCCGGCCCGCCTCCCGCACCTCGATTCGCACCCCCATTGTTCGACCGTGCGGCGCTCCCACCATAAGCAGCTACGTAATGATTAACCTTGAAAAGGGCCCGTTTAAAGTTGTTCATAGAAGCTAGGCCTGATTTTTTTACGTTCAAAAGTATCGTTCCCATACTTTAAAAAGTTTTAGAACAAATTTGAACTAAGGTTCTTTTTGTTGTTTATTAGTATAGTTTTTATATTATTATCTTATACGTTAAATGTACTAATTTTGTACATCGATAGTTACAATCGATGAATACACATATCAAGGTAGTGATCTATGTTTTTGACGTTTACTCAACATATTATATACATATTAAATTAATCAAGAAATGTTAATTATGATACCTCCAGCAGCTTCGCTCGCGGTGTCCGAATAAAACTAACGGTATATTACATCAAAATTTTTAATTAACATTTCTGTTGCCTTAAGAGCTCCAATAAATTTAGCCCGTTGTCAGTAATTAAATACAAATGTAATAATTATAATTAACAAAGTAAATGTCAATATGTATCTGTATTCAACTTTTAATTTATTGTTATTTAACTGAGAACGACAATTTAATGGCAGAAATTATAAATAAATATATATATTAGTAAGTTGGAAAATTTTAAATGAAACATAATATTCTGATAAGAACATTACGGGTATTATACAAGTTTAAATAAAGAGAATTTAATAGTTATTGGTAATTACGCGGAAATTGCGACCGTGAGGCGAGGTTATAGGTAGAATATATACAACTTCATTCCACACACATTTGAAAAACGGTAGATATGGAGCATGGAACATGAAAAAGTACAGCGATTCTTACAAAAGTTATGTGAGAATGTGAAATTTTTTGTTTGTTGCTTCACTTTCACGCCTTAAATACTCTACCGATTAACATAAAACTTTGCATACACGTTGTCCAGGATAGAAAAAGGATCCTTTTAATGGAGAAAAAATGTACGATTCTTGAGGAATAGATCAAATGTACACCAACGCAAGCAAAGGTGCGGGCAAAAGCTAGTCATATATAATTCAAAGACAAATGATAACTCTTCTTAATTTTAAAACAAAACATCATTAATTGACATGACATTATCCGTTTCAATACCTTTTTCTATTACCCCCTCTTGTGTATTTAGGTATCGTCAATTATTTCTCAAAACTTAAAAGCGAGATAGAGTATTGTTTCGTTGAAATAACTTCCTGAATTATTTGTTACTACTGAGAAAATGTAAACAATGTTGAGATGAAAACATTTCCTTGATGTTAAAGATAAACACATTTAAGTCACGTTGGAATTAATATTTCTTTAACCCAATGCCATACGTACTTCGAGTCTAAATGTTATATTTTTACCTTGTAGAAAAATTTGCAAAACAATTGCAATCACCCAGTGACAACGTTCTAACAGAAAACATGCCTATTGTACTGACTATTATAAAATCTGTAAACATCTGTATCTATATCTCGATACAGTAAAATGTATAAAGTAGTAAGTATTAGTATTTTACAAGTCAGTGAGAACCCATTAATGTAAATATCGTACAACCTTATTCATGGATCTCGATACATTCCTTGTCGTAGCATACGATATACTTTACACGCCACTGAATTTAATTGAATTTTTTACTTGAATTTTTACTATTTCTATCATATGTTTGGATTTTATATTAGCTGTAAAATCGAAATTAAAAATAGTTTATACAGTTTAAGCCTTGAGAAGGCGTTTGTGAACGTCGAAACTACCGCGCGTTCCGAAAACAATCCAGTTATGGAGAAGGACCGGCAAGAAAATCGATCAGCTTTGTCTTTTTAGCGTACATATTTTTATAAATATACGTTGAAATTACAATATAAATCGTTACAGTTAAAGCTGCTGTCTCTCACAGCAAAATACCATACGACATTAAGCTATGGAAGTTAGCGTAGTAGACTAACCTAGCCGTGGCAATATTTGTTTGCTGGTAACTTAATATTGGCATCATTTTTTTAATGTGAGGGGTCCTCGCATTGTAATGGATAATCAAGTGTGATGCCCAATAATACTGTATTGTCAATTAAGCCTACTAAATTCCCTTCGATCTTGATTGTACTGTCAAGCTGTGGAACATGAATCAAGGTAGATCTCTTACATTTTGTTTTATCTGCAATTACAGATTAAATTGTTTAATGCTAATTAAACAAAAAAATTATATAGTGTATTATTTAGATACCGAGCATCTGTGTATATCATTTTTGTTTGAAAAATATGTGAAGTATGGTCTATATAAAGAAACCACGTCAGCACAATTGTCAACCGTTTGCGGCAGATCATTTTCATAGGAACAAAAACGACCCTAAAATAGAGCCCTGCGGTACGCCGATTCGTGCCAATGATCCCACAAAGGTTGCCCCATGTATGCTAACTTTCTAACACCGATCATTTAAATACGAGAATAGAAGGTCGAGAGAAGCTCCACAAGCACCATAGTGTTTTAATTTAAGAATTAGCGTACTATGGGTAACGCAGTCAAAGGCCTTAGACAGATCATAGAACGCATCAATTGCATTTTGCGACTGTATTTGTTTAATTACGCGATTTAAACAAAGTAACTATTTTCATTAAATTAGGTAAAGGTCCTTTTGATATACACTGATTTAATATATTAGCCAAATGTGGTGAAATATCAACAATTAAGGACTGTATTACTGTTACCGACATTCCTCATATGAGTTTGGTGTGTTTCAAACGTAATTGTTTGAAAGTCCTTATTATTTCACCTGCACTCATATATGTGAATGTAAAAGGTCTGTATATCAAAGGTCATACTATCAATATTACAGTTACCTAGGGCGATGCCGTTCTCATTTTACAATACCATTCGGGGAAATGCGAAACTGTCACATCGACATATTCGTGAGTAAGTTCAGAGAGAACTGAACATTTGATGCTGCGCAATGGCATAATAGGAAAGGTTACTTGTTAAAACACCGCATATGTATCAATCAGACTGAATTACGGACTGTAGCCCCAAGGGTGTCTAGTGATACCGTCCATTACTTATGCACAATTTGATACTTTAGAATTATTATGTTATGCGAACTTCAAAAGTCTCAATATAACGTAATAAAGTAGTGATAATGGCTGCTTAGTTAAAAAAAAATCCTAGACATTCGCGTCAGACAAGCTTAAAATAGTAAACCGAATGTTAATTCACAATTTGAAGCAAAACTATTCTTGTCAATTGTAAACAGAAAGAACAAAGAGAAGAAGTTATTGAAAGCATAAATTACTGTTTATATATATATATATATATATCTATAGGAAAGGTACCCTATGTTCTTTTCTGTACTCCTGACAACAAATTTCATGATGATTGGTTCAGTAGTTACGGCGTAAAATCTTAACAAACAAACATTCCCATTTTTAACATTAATAAGGATACCAAATTTGAGAGCACAATTTAATGTGATCAATGTAATTTGTAATTTAAAACTTCGGATCCGAATGGACTTTAAGGTCATACCACAAGGAAACGAAACGGAATTAAACCTTGTGTCCTAAATTACAGTGCGGGTAATGCTTCTGAAAATTATTATCCAATTAAAAAACTTTAATGATACAATCGTTCGTCGAATAAAATATATCAATGTAAATTCAACGTAAAATAAATTGAAATACAGAGAGAATGAAATCGATAAATATCTACAATACGTATATCGATATAGGAGGGGTATTCATTATTTATATTGTTTGTATAAAGAAGTGATTCTAAGTGCTTGGGGTATAGTAGAACCGGTGAGACTTTGTCTGCGGTAGTGTTAACGTCACATTCACTACCATAGGATATCATCACTGCATATTATAAAACAAAGTCCTCTGCCATGTCCGTCTTTCTGTATGTCTGTTCGGGATAAGCTCAAAAACTACTGAACGGATTTTCATGACATTTTCACCAGTAGTTAAAGTGATTCATGAAGGTTTAGATATGTAATTTGCCAAGTTTTTTTATTATTATCACGGTGGGATGACGTCCGCCGGGTCCGCTAGTAGTTTATGTCAAGCCTCTGTAGTACATCAGTGAGAAATCTCATTGTCGATATCAATGTCGATAGTTTTTAGGACTTCATTGTTAGTGATACTGTATAATAATTTATTATCGTTTTAAAGCTAATATACAGTATTAATTGATTTTAGTCTTTTTTCTCTTTCTGTTTGTTAAGTTTTCATATCTTAAAATATAGTTTTAGAGTAACAAAACAAACTTTTACTACTTTTTTTCTCTTTCTTTTACAATTTCATAGTATTCGTATTATGTATGTTAAATCTTGAAATCTACAGAATAGTTCAATATTTAGTTTTATTAAAATTTAATTTATTGTTGGATCATGCCGTGGTTGTCTCTAAATATGACTGCATTTATATTTAATCACAAAAGTTTTACTATTAAGATATTTACAATTATATTGTCATGTTGATACCCATAAAAATAAATAAATAAAAGTTGATATTAAATCACTCATGCCATTATTTTACTCTTACGAAACATTAAATTAGATAACAAGATAAAAAAACTCTATTTAATAGCGTTTATTATTAACCTAATGAATTCTAACAACACAGAAACATAAAACTTAAACACATTATTATACATAACACGTACATATAGTAATTTATGTGTTTCGTTACAGTTCACCATTAATAACAAGAAAACCGATGCATACAGAATCAGCCTACGTGTAATGCATCGGCGTAAATTAAGCAATAATTGTTTCCCCTTATATCGCTTATACAAACGTGAGCTGTAATGTTCTGCATGCGTGTCTGGCGATTACTCCTTAAATGGCGTGTATTCCGCCCATCGGCGTTTAACATTAAAAACCGTCCAATGAAGCATCGAATAAATATTTCCTTTAGATTGTTTTGTGTAAACAATTATAAAGTGGAACGACTGGACGTTGGATTGTTTTAGAGGCAAGTGGACGTGGTATTGTATCAAGAATGCGTCACGACATAAGTGCCCAGTTCATGGTTGTACCGTTATTGAATGAGTTTGGCGAAAAAGTTCACGTTTATCGAATAGGCAACGAATACGCATGTATGTATGTACGCGGACCGCATTGATTTTCTGTCTAGTCTCTATAACCGATCGTGGCTGTTGACTTGAATGTCAAATTTCTATCCCATGAATGCTTGGGATTCAATGATATCATTTGTTTCGCAAATTATTAGTATAAAGTAAGATGGTTTAAAAAAAACTTTTACGTTAGAGAAATTTATATTTAAAACAAGCTCACAATGGGGTCAGCAGTTTCGTTTATTTAATAAGTAAGAAAACCAACAATTATTTTAGCAAAACTTTTTAAGACGGTTTCATATCTAGTAGTATTCAGTAAAAATTTTATTCTAATACTAAGTCATTATTACATAGTATAAACCAAATTCCTCTGCCACGTCTGTCTGTCTGTGTGTCTGTTTGCGATAAACTCAAAAACTACTGAACGGATTTTCATACGGTTTTTATCAGTTGATAAAGTGACTCATGAGGGAGGTTTTTGGTATATAATTTGTTAAGTTTTTTTTATTATCAGGGCGGGGATATCGTCCGCCGGGCCGATAGTAATATTATAAATGTGAATACGAGTTTGTTTATTTGTTTCACACAGGATCGATCATTATGAAATTTTGTTTTTACATACAAAAAAGAAGTATTGTTCCCGGGGAATAATTGAAACCTACACTAGCACAAGTGAAACGGAGAGTAAAAACTAGTAAGCTTATAATATTATAACTATTCCAAACTATATTATAAATCTAATCTAATCTAATCACGTTTTAGACTTAGTAAAGCTAGTAACAGTTTTTTGGGAAATAGTGTTAGACTATACAACAAAGTCCCAAAGGATATTACCGATTTGGCGGATTGCGAATTTAAGCGCCATGTCAAGCGGGTTTTGGTGTCAAAAGGCTATTATAGAGTGGATCAATATGTGAACGATGGTGATGTCTAAAATTAACTCATCTCTGTGCATCCATTAAAAACGTTTGTGACATTTACCTAATATATTATATATATTTGTTAAAAAGATAAACCAGATCGAGTTTCTTGCCGGTTCTTCTCGATGACTGGGTTGTTTTCCGAACCGGTGGTAGTTTTGACGTTCATAAGTGCCTTCTTAGGGCCTAAATTGAATAAAGTGTTTTTCATTTGATTTGATTTTATTTGAATCAATAACCTACTAAACTAGAAATGTTAGCTTAACACTGAATCTTTACTTCATATATTAGACGAGCTTATTAACACCTTATTCAATCTATTATGACTGTACTTTACATGTATTATGATACAAAGAATGGAGTAAACTTAGCTTAGACCTGAAGCACCGATATCGTTTCACCGTATTAACAGCTAATACAATCTGTATCTTTACTACTCTCGAGAGGCGATGTAATTTTTTAATTTTAATATCTTCTTAAAAAATGTTACAATTAATTGTATAAACCTTCTAAATGATAATTTGAAAGAAAAGTCCAAGAATGTACTCATCAATTACAAGCCAATGTTACCTTTTATGGTATTATTTAAAAATATTAATATAGCGGCACGCTGTGGTAGCCGTTTTGACGTTTTCGCGCTCATGACGGTTCATATAAATTAATAATTACATTTGAGGGAACCAATTACCGCCCTTGATTGACAATAGTAACGTTAGTCCTAAAAATCGAATGTATAATTTTAGGACACAAAATTTATTTAGTACAGATTTGTAAATTATATATATGTATAACTATACTTATATATCTAAGTAATACTTAGTATATCTAACTATACAATATGTTCCTGCGAAACATCTTTTCCCGTTGTTTCTTACAAAAAAATAGCTCTGTTTTATAAAATCCTTAATGGATCATAATGTTTAGTGTACTTATTTACGATACAATTCGACTTTTATATTTTTCAAAATTCTAAATAAAACACACACATATATATATATAACTACATATATAGAATAAATGACCAGCACAACTACCACCTCCAGCAAACTCGCTTCAATACTTAATATAAGTAGCATTTGATTAAATCGACATTTCACGTCCCTATTGTAATCTGCCAAAATGGTCATCATAGCGTGTCGCTTGTATAATGATACTACTAGAAATAATGTAATGAATTCAATTCAATAAAATAAACATAGTAACAACTCACTTGTTTAGTTAGACAGAAGTATCTAATTTTACGCAATTACATTTCTGAGTGTTTCTAGAAGCAATTTCTTTTATTTTTGTGTCGTCCGCTTCCCCTTATCAGTTAGCCGGTGCATGTTCGCGTGTCGACATCTAATAAGCCGTGTCGCGTCGACGACATTGAAATATTTGTCCATAAAACTCAATCCAGTAACTTTAGATTAAAGATTCTTAGTCTCTCTTCCTATCGCTTCACATTACGTGACGATCATTACGAATGAGAATAAAAATTTGCATAGTCAACTATGTACGACACTGTACCTATATAAATAAAAAACAACTGCCGAATGTACGTAGCCCATAACTTGAGAACGGTTGCACCTATTATACTATATATTTTTTCTTTGTGTTTGTAAATGTCAGGACAAGGTTTGTATCAAAAGAAAGTGTAAAAATGATAATTTTATTACATGATCGTAAGGTAAAGAAAACATTTGGTATCATTTTCTTTGTTAGTACACCCGTGAAAACCCGGAATGGGCCGATTTTCGAATATACGTCGTTGGTCAAATTTAAAATCACCCAAAATGACCGTCAAACATGAGACCAAAATGTAAAATACAGGATGTCGTTTGCACGATATATTACTCGAGTGTCGTGTTTGCTTACTAAACTCGACTGTCTATATGGTTTTATGTGAAAAAAATCCTTAACGAAATGTTGGTCGCTTCTTCAAAGTCACGACGTCATCCGTCGTTCACGTTTTTTGTGAATTAACTTAATTGAATAAACATTGTTCTAAGTAAGATAAAAAATTGGGCGACTAACTGTTGACAACTTTTTTCAGTTTTTAATTCTCTAATTACATGTTTCGCAAGAGCGAAACGATAGCAAAAGTTATTAAAATTTAAAATAGGAAATTCAGGATGTCATAAAAACTTTGAGAAAAAATCAATCACTTGTCTCATTTTCTATAAACAATTTTTTCATAGTCACCAAATTAATGTAGAATGTAGATTTTATCTAAGAGATAAGCTGAACATTGAATAGTATCTTAACAGTTGCAGTTATGAGTGATAAGGGACAATATAGATGCACCTTCGTTTTAAGGGTAAAATACCTAAAGTGCATTGACCGCATTAGTGAAAATTAGTAAAGGTCTACGTCATAAATGCTACAGCAGCAGATATGTTTTTTTTTTAGTCACTTTCATGTAAAGTTATATTTCTTGTACAATACAAGCTTACTTTAATATTCACCATCATATCTATATATCGTTATGTATAGAAAAGTGACGCTTATAATGTACTTATTTAGATAAGTAACTTTATAGAATACATGTAGTCTAAGTTACTCCTAATAATCTGCTAGTGAAAGTCCCGACAAAATGGGTTTAGCCGGAACTGACAGATAAATTTTTTAAAGATTGGCATTTTGTTATAAGTACCGTATATATTTTTATATACATTTAGTAAATAGCTGTTATTTCAATATTACACAGTTCAATTATTTTTTTTCATATACACGGAGAGAAAATTTATTTACGTCCCAGTAATGACCTTTATAATACTAAAGACATCTACAACAAAATTAAAAACCAAAGAAAATGAATACATAGAACTTCAAATTTATTAATATACGTAGCTTTAATTACAATAATTGTTTTCATTATAAAACTATAGATATTTGAAATTATTTCGGTCCGAAACATTTCATTTCGTTTCATTAATTATTTCTCGTAATTACAGTTAATAAAATGAACGTTTATATGGTATTTTGGTCAATATTATTAATATACAAATTGGAGGATATATATAGATATATTATGTAATAGACGGAAAGCCCTTAAATAAACTAATTACGAAATCGACGTTTTAAGGGTTTTTAAGATATTTATATATATATACCTAATACTAACATTTACACTAAACCCAAGAAAAGATCTTGACTTTTTATGAGCCACTACAACTTCCTTATACGAGAGAACATCGATTATATTTTTATACTTCATAGGTTTTAGGGTATGACCACAATCTCATATGGTGTTAAATGACGATGTGGCCTAATATGGTAATTACGCTAAACATAGAGAGGGGTGGCTCTCAAGTACAGCTGCTGGAACACATCAACCGGTGCTTCGGGACAGATTTTAACTTGAGGGTGGTAGTTAGCGAGATGGACTTGGAAAAAGCCCACCTCCCCTCTCCTTTCCCTCCCCCTCCCTCCTCCCCCTATACACAGGTTGGCAACGCACATGCGACTCCCCTGGTGTTGCTAGAGTTTATGGACGGCGGTGATCACTTAAAATCAGGTGACCCACCTGTTCGTTTTCCCCCTATCATTACATAGTATAAAACAAAGTCCCCTACCGCGTCTGTCTGTCTGTCTGTTCGCGATAAACTGAAAAACTACTGAACGGATTTTTATGCGGTTTTCACCAGTGGATAAAGTGATTCACGAGGAACGTTTTGGTATATAATTTGTCCCGGATTTTTTTTATAATCAGGGCGGGACAACGTCTGCCGCGCCCGCTAGTAATATAAAAAAGCCGTACCACCATGCTATGGTTTTATCACGAAAACCCTTCAGTCACCTTCCTTTAAAGCTCCGACGTAGTTGCTAGGAGTCGAATTTATGTCCATAGACCCGGTATCTGAACACGCTATAAACTAAGCCAACACCGCTAATACAGCCTTTGTAGGTTCTTACTAAATTTGACAAAGCACGGAGAGTTGTACAGTATGAGTTACATGTTACCCTTCGACCTTTAAAACTATGCTCGGGCCGCAAATTCCAAGCTATGTCCCGAGTTCTTCACATACATGAATCTATTGTATGCTAGTAAATGGCTATTACACTGTTGTTAGATTTTACAAGCCTTATTATATTTTGCAATTAAATAATTGATATTATTTTCTAATAACCATTATTTTATAACGATTTTGATGAGATATATATTTATCATGTTTATTATAATTTAACTAGACGATTGAAATATTTCTGCCAAGTAATATATATAAGGTTATCGCATAAAATGAACTCGGACAATAAATCCTTGCAGTTATAAGAATTACTATTGCACTGTAATTAAATTTTACAATCTGTGTTAGAGTACTTAGTTTTATTTTCACATTAACACGACTTTATAGCGATTTTAATTATATATGTATTTAAAATATTACTATTATCATTTATCTACACACTGGTGGTATTCAAACTTTTGTCTTGTAGACAGACCCCTTACAAAATGTTATTGTATTGCGTAAACACCCTGAATACGATTTTTTACTAATCCAAATGTGTTTTTGATTGGTGAAATTGTTCTTGACTTTGGTATATTAATTGATATTGAGTATGTGCCATCTTACTTCCATATTTTATCTAAGACAGTGTGGCGTTACAATACTACTTTACGTATGTGTGCGTTATCGTGGCATTTGTATTATCGAAATAACATGTAGGTAACGTATCTACAGCTTTTTGGTTATAATATCATTGGTGCAGACGAGGGAATATCATTTATTAACTTGCCTTGTAAGAGACAAGTTGGTTTTGAAACGCAAGCCTAAATAAAATAGTCACATTTTTAAATAACAACAGCACGGACTAGTCATTCGTAAAAAAATACATATTTAGCAAAGGCAAGGTCGAGAGTATACTTATAATCCCAATTACTTCAATAACTTTTTTCAACCTTACTTTGCTGTTGTTATTTAGTAGTGGTAGAGCCACGCTATAGATATTACTAGTTTCAGTATGAATGGATCGGCTCGTCCGGGGTAGTACCACACTCTCACAGAAAACCGACGTGAAGTAACAGTACTCGCATTGTAGCATTTCGTTCGGTCACTGAGAGCACCGGTGGCCCATGTCCCCCTCCCCTTCTCTCCCCTCCCTACCCCCTTCCTCAAACACAGACTGGCAACGCACTTGCGACTCCCTTGGTGTTGCTATTGTCTATGGACAGCGGTGATCATTTAAAATTAGGTGAGCCACCGGTTCGTTTGCTTCCTATGTTATATAAAAACAATTCTATCGACCCTTCAGAGCTTCACCAGACTACAAATTATTTCCATAAAAATGTCTCTACTAGAGCAAAATTTAAGTTTAAAAGAGGCTTTTTGAATGAAGTTCATTTTCGTTTATATTTGGCTCTTTTGGATGACCCCTTTGCCGACCACTGACTTAGGGGACCTACAATCTAAACTATTAAAATACTTCTGACTGGAAGCAACGTTACCGAGACATAAATTAAAGTATAGTTTCCAAGAAATTACAAAGTCGAACAAGAAGTACGTACTGTTCATAAAATTTCAGAATATTGAATACAAATATGCAGCTTTCCCTCGCAGTTTACATCGAATTTATGGTAGTCCATACAATTCATAGAGATAAGTAGCTATTGTATATAAGGGCAAAACGAGATACGTATGAAAGGAATAAATTTCATTGCAAATCGCACAGATTTACATATTTAACTGTTCGGTTTGGTTTTAGTTTAAGTGCCGTAAAAGAATATTTCTCTTGTTATTAAAAAAATAGTTCATGCGAATTTTGTTTGCTTACAATTAGTATTTTTTTTATTATTATTTAATGTAAACTTATTAGAGTTTTAGCAAACTTCAATTTTTACGTTAACAGCGACGTGTGTTCTCTTTCCGTGAAATATTCGGGCAAGCGATGTGATGCGTATACGCAGCAAAGGGGAAGTAAACGGATAACATTCTTTGTAAATAAATTTTGTAAGCATATTGTATTTATGCATTCATTTTTTTAACCTAAAATATAATCTTAAGGTTGTAAACAACACAAACAAAGTCGCGGGTGTCAGCTAGTCCATACTAATATTATAAATGCGAATGTGAAGAATATTTTAAATCGGACAAGTAGTTGCTGAGATTAGCGCGTTCAAGCAAAATAAGCTCTTCGGGTGTTATTACAAAAAAGTTAAATACGCATTGAACTCTTACTTTAAAAAAGTTTGATCAAAACCCTTTTACACACAAAATTTACCTTTGTTTACTGGTGGACAATATTTTAATTTAAATATTCTCTAACACTTGTCTAAGTTGACAGTTCTTATTCTATTGTTGTAGTAAATTACGGATTTCGTGGGTATAATTAATTCGGAAGTAATAAATAAATTAAACAATTTTAGATATTCACAAGTAAATCATAATTACTACTATTTGACGCTATTGGCATCTGACAGTGTATTTAATCTGTCATTATACTGTTGTTCCACCTTGCGCACTTGACGTAACGTATAAATCTTATAAATTGCTTATTTTATATATCATTTTCTTTTAAATAAATATAACAATAATGATAACCAATTTAACGTAATTTTCTTAATGACGATCTAAACAAAAATATTATTCACAAAATTTAAATTGTTTACAAAATATCTGTATGTAATGGAACGTTTTTGAATGATGAGATCGAATCGAACGAATGCTATTCAGAGTAGTTTCCATAAAAAACTTAAATCAGATGTTTAGCTGGAGACCGCTTGGACACGCTTTTATAATAAAGTATTTTAAACATGACCTACTAGATTTTAAATGTTAGGCACAGCGTAGTAAAACTCGTGTTATACCCGTGTTCATTTTTGTTTTTGTAATAAGATCGTTTAGCTTTATAATATTAAGTATAGAAGTATAGATAAAGGCAGACGATGTCGCAGACGTTTTCTAGTTCATAAATAAACCAATCAAGCCTGCCTGTGATGATTATGAAATAGCACGTTTCATCACCAACAAGTATAATAGTAACATTATAAATAATTCCACGAACCTTCTCCTAAGCATTGTGGATAATTTTATAAGTCGTAACTCTCAATAACAAGTTGCTGTCTATTCTATGAGAGACTAAGAATATATAAACTAGCTTATGAACGCGGTTTAAGTCACGTAAATGTAGATTTCATCTATTCGATGGGAACTATACTTCTTTTAATGAAAAACGAACGCCCTTTGTACTTTTCTGGTCATATTTACAAGTATATACACAAATTATCTCAAGCGAACTAAGCGTTGCATGGAGTAAAAAAATAAATTGCCCTAGCATAAGGGTGCAAGTGTAAGTTTACAGTTCTATATTGATTTTCCGTATTATTTTTTTAATCATATAAATTACTTTATGTATTTATTATCATTACATAGTATAAACAAAGACCCCTACCGCGTCTATCTGTCTGTTCGCAATAAACTCAAAAACTACTAAACGGATGTTCATGCGATTTTCACCGGTGGATAGAGTGATTGATGAGGAACGTTTTAGTATATAATTTGTCAAGGATTTTTTCATAATCAGGGCGGGACGACGTCTGCCGGGCCCGCTAGTAATTTAATAAAAATGAAAACTGTACTTCAAATTATTTGATTTTATAGTTCAGTTTTTGCTCAAATATTGAGCAAATTTGAGCAACAATTCATCGTTTATGTAGAAATAAAACAAAAAGTAATTCCAAAAGCTTTACAGACAAAGTTTATGATATATATAACATTTCAATTTTATATACCAGAACGAAAATTCAAATATAGTTTTGAAGATTCTGTCTACATACATCCGATGTGCTGATTTATAATCCCGTAACAATAATAAACATTAAACACTCACTTTATTATCGAGGAAGACGTTAAAGGGTTGTAAATTACTCATTTCTGTTTCCAACAGTTAATATATATTGTCTTTAACGTTTTATTTAGGAAATTTCGAAATATTAACTTTTTATAGTAGTATTTTATTTTATAGTATATGTATATTTTATAGTTTCACTAGCTGTACCCATGTCCGTCCGCGTGACAACTTATATATATTAAAAAAAACAGTGACTAATAAAATCATCTGAATGTATTAAGTCCATTTATTTATCTACTTTTCTCTCGTACTTAAGTCGTGTCGTCATTAAAATTACAATAACTTTTGATAGAGAGAACTGATGTTAATGAAACCAAGACTACATTTTACTCGAACATATGCTTTATGACTGTCTGATGGTAAGATGTTATCATGAACACAGTACTTTAGCAGTGACGCGTGTTCAAATAAACAGATAAACATTTCTAAAAATAATTGAAATGTATTTTATTACTTATTCCAAGACACCTGCAACAATTTGTTTCACAAAAATCTAAAAAGTAGAGACACGTTAGATTTATATTCTTATTATATGTATAGACTTATATATAGTAAAGTAATAATATTGCTATTCGATATTTTTTATTGGCGCGAGTTAACAAAATGTCTTCCAGTCAACAGGATGTTAAGTGATTATTATAAACTATTCTAGTGTATAGTCAAAATCAAGAACACTGGCGTCCTGTAGATTAGAGACAATATTTATTTCAAAAAAATACGTGCGTGTATCAGTGTACACACGTAAGAAGTGAAACTTCTTTATGACATCATTTTTCGAAAAATGATCTACTATATTTACAACATTACAGAAAAAAAAAATTAAAAAAAAAAAACGGAATCTGATCATTGTGAGCGCACCTTTAGAACTAAACATGGCGCGTAACCGAAAAACGTTACATACATTTTTACATGCTCTAAAATTCCTCCCTACGTCGATAAAGAAGTTTCACTTCAACAAGTTGCTTTACGCGGGTGTTCTAGCGAAGTCTATAAGGCCAAATCTCTCCTTTACACTACGACTACGCAATATAGAGGAATGACAACTGAACACGTCCAGTCAATCTGTCAATTCTGTAAACGTTTTTGAAGATCTGAAGAAGGACTGTCTTTTACCATACTCACTTAATGATTTTGTATGGAGATTTCTTAGTCCAATTTTTCCGTAGGTTTTTTCAAACATTTTCTATTAAACAAACCGTATTCTGACAATTACAAACAAGAAAATAAAGAATTTGCCAAATAGTCAAAATTGTAAATGAACCAAAAAATTAGGCAACTTTTTTTAACCGTTTTTCATTACGATCGGTTGAACGGTTCAGAAATCGATATGCTGAGAAGATATCTAGAGGCGAGTTATAGTAAACTTGCTTTTACCTACGGATTCACTCCCGACCGTGAATATTTCACCTATCCCTCGTCAAGTCCTTTATTTGGATAAACCGTTATATGTTCTTTTTGTATCTCTAGCAACATGTCTGCAAGAGTTTTGTCGTGTGAACACATAACAAACAAACTCGTATTTGTGTATACGATATCAGGTTTATATTTGGATAAAAACCTTTTTCGTGAAGAGACTTTACACGTCACCAATTTTAATGGTGATGGTTTTTATTTTTGGAAACTAATCTGCCACTGTTGAGTAGGTGATAATATTATAATTGTGTTGTGATAATTTCCATATTCTAGCAACATGTTTCAGTCCATACGGCTAGTGGTCTAATTTCTAAATGGTTGAGCACTATGACGAAGCTGAGCATATGTTAAAAGTTAAATCGTAACTGCATAAATATATACGATATATATACATAAATATATATATGTGTGTGTATAGAATGAGTATGTAGCGTTTATATGTATATTTGTGATTGTGTATAGACTTATTTGTGAAATCACCTAACAAATAATTAAATATAAATTAAATAAGCTTGTAAATTTGTATGCGTATAAGGACGGCTAAGGTGCTTCTTGTAAAACACACTGTCTAATCGTTTTCTGGCTACCAAGATACAGGCTCTGACTAGTTTGGCAACCACTGTAAAAGTGAATGTAAAATGTTAAAAATTAAATTATATAATTAATAAATATAGAATTTTGATGTGAGCCCCTTGTTAGAACTTTCCAGGGAGTTTTTATGGCATCGCAGTATTGATGCTCTGTGGTATTTTTCGCATCCACTTCACTTCTGCTCAATAACCGAACTATGTTACGTAAATCAACACCGATATCACAAAATATACAATCAAATAACACAAGATTATGAATAAAATATAAAATCCATTACATTACAGACTAAATCCCGCCAAAATTTAATGGAGATATTTGTGGTTTGTTAATCCCATATATATCAACATCTATTTTTACATGTTTCGATTTTAAACTATTTTATACAATTAATTCATTATTATCGTTGATAAGTATTCAAGATCTGCTTCTTTCTTACAAAGATAACGTCCTGAATTGGTTGCATCTCTGTAATTATTTCTTTAAAATATGACTTAATACTTACTGTACGCTCTGTACTAAAGAAAATATTTCGAATTAAAAATAATCGACTACATCTATAGATTTATGGTTTTTAATTCAATGCATAATTTAAGGCTCAAGGCAGATGTTACGAACTTTATCAGACGGATAAAATGTATACCGCTTCAAGAAGTGGTCACGGTTATTTTTCTGTCAATGGTTCCAGTTGCTAATTAGCCACACTTGTTTATAGTTAGTGCGATGGTCGTAAATTGTACTCTATTTGCATTTATTTTTACGGTTAAGTTCGTTAAACTTCAACAATGTCGGTGAATTTTCAATCATTATTACACTATTTGTTTCAGACGCTGTTTTGACGTCAATTACCTGTCGTCGTGTTCCGGTAGTTGCACTTGAGAGACAGTCCGACTTTTAGGCTTATCGTGTTATATTTTTTATTCCGGCTCGACAATCTGACTGTAGAGTATCTGCCGTATCTGATGGAATGTAAGGTGCGATCTAGAAATAACGTCAATTATTACAGTCTGCGGACATGTATCTTCACGTCTCGTTTGAGAGAATCGATATTTTTTTTTTATATTATAGGAGGCAAATGGACAGGCTGGTCACCTGGTGGTAAGTGATCAACGCCGTCCATAGACACTAGCAACACCAGGGGAGTCGCAAGTGTGTTGCCGGCCTGTGTTTGCGGGATGGAAGAGGGAACGGGGAGATGGGTATCCGGCGCTCTCACTGACCGAACGAAAGGCAAGGTTACTTCACGTCGCTTTTCTGTAAGAGGGTGGTACTATCCCGGGCGAGCCGACCCATTCATGCTGAAACCAATAATAGCTTCAGCGTGTCTCTACTACCTTCAGAAGGAGAAGGTAACACGTTAACTAGAGTACGATTTTACACAGTACGGCAAGTACATTTTTTCTTGCCCAGATTCTGAATCTCTTGCCATATCATTTAAATCAGATGAGATTATAGCTAAGTATGGATCTTTTAACCAAGGTCATCATATATAATAATCCAGTGTCACGATGTTTGTTCACGATGAACTTCGAAACTACCCAACCGATTTTCATAAAAGTTCGTATTTATGTACAATTTAGTCCAACTTGAGAGATAGGATAATTTATTTATATTTCGATTAATAATCTCAATATTTTTTTATTCCAAATTAAATTATAGTTAATATTGTTTATTGTTATTAATAAAATTGAAAGTTTCATCAGTATCGAACAGATGACGCTTTAAATTATTTTGTTGGCAGAAAACTGTAGGACCGACTATTATAGATATCTCATAGATGTCGCTAATTTTGAATTTCTTTATCAATAACTGAGCCACAGCAACACCTATCCGGGTTAACTAGTAAATTATAAACTAGCGTCTAATAATAATATACTATATATACTCCATGTAAATCGATTGGGACAGGATGTATTATTGGCGACTTAAGCACAATTACCGAAACACGCCAGTGGGATTTGGCGAGAGTTTCAACGTAATAATATTGGTCAATCAATTACTCGAAAATGACCGAAGACAATGAAAATAAAATTGTTAAAGTAGTAAATTTTTTTCGGCATGTCGTAAATTGTTCAACCTTAAGCAGAACAAGCATAATTTAATTTAGTAATACATAATATTGATACTAAAATAAAACCACGTTATGAATCGTGAGTTGAACTTAACTGAAATAAAGGTCTAATTAAAGCAAAAGCATAATGAAGTTAATATTTTGTGATGTAAGTTTAAAGTTCTAAAATGTTAGTTTGAGGAATCTATTAAGGATTTACCTAATAATAAATAAATCTAATCACCTATAATAAATAGTAATTAACTCTGACGAGAAGATTTATAAGGAGTATATGCCTTGATGATGGAGTTTATTACTATGGAACATAAAATCACATAAAACACACCGTTTCCATGAGGAAAGTTGAAGGAAGTGGATAATATAAAAAAGGAGAGGCAGTCATAAAGACTGTCAACAGAAGTGAAAACCCGAAACAATGGAATAACTGTTGTTTTCTGAATTTTTTAATCCATTATAGTGTGAATTATTTAAATTTCATAATTTGTAAATTGAATTTATTATCATTAGTCTCTCTTTCACATTTATTGGCATTCTGAATAGTAATTTATGCTTTTTTACACAGTTCATGAAATCATGAAACATAGGATACACAATCTCAATATAAAATATAAATATTACATGTACACAGGCCACTATACTACGCGTCCCTAGTTTGACGAAAGTCGCGCTAGCGCAATACGTCCGGTCACGCTTACTAGCATATCATGACGCGAAATTATAACTTTTTCTCCTGCCAAAATAATACCACTCAAAACGCCTAAAAAAGTTTTCACTACAATACAATAATATTATAAGTAAAAACGGGTATACACGTTACCTACATGATATTTTGACAAAACAAATGGCACGACAACGCACACATACGTAAGTAATGCCACAGAGTCTTAGATAAAATGTGGAAGTAAGATGGCACATCCTTAATATCGGTGGTGAAAAATAAATAGTTATATGTTGCTTAGATCTGTGCGTCAAAAATAAAAAAATAATCAAAACAATCAGGACATCATGCTTTGTTTCTTTGACATCTGTCATTTCATCGCGTAATATTTTTTAGTTTCGTAATATGATATTTAGAAAATATTAATTAATTCGTGGTAATAGTAATATGAATGATATGTGAATAAATAAACTATAAGAAGTTTTGCTTCAATAGATTGTGCAATATCTTATAACATAGGATGGTGTTTGCCATAGGTTTGAGACATTTTACGAAACGATCAGTACATGACATGCTTCCATTAACGCTGACACGATACTGCGATCACGTTTGCTAGCTAGCCGATTTTTAACAAGGCGCTGTCGAAGTGCTTATGACGCATTTAGCTTTTTATTTATAATAACTTTTTACTTATAATATCACTAGCCTCTGCCCGCGACTTCGTCCACGTGGAATAGTTACTTAGGGTTTCACGCTAACACGCAGCGGAAGCTCTCAAGAGGAAAATAACCCGATTTTGAAACATTCTTCATTAGTGCTTCGCTCCTATTGGTCTTAGCGTGATGATATATACGCTATACCCATCCACGATAAAGGAGCTATATAAAGCGGAAAGAATTTTTCAAATCGGACCAGTAGTTCCTGAGATTACCCCCACAGCGTCGCAAACTCAAACTTAACCACTTTATAATATTTCTATAGAAGTATAGATTGCTTCAATAAATAAATACTAAAACAATTTCATGTTACGTAAAACAATACAATAGAATGCGATGAAGACGCAGAATGCGACTTATCAAATGACATAACATAGACGAAGAAGAGCTGAGTTGAATATTAAACTGTGAGATTTTATGACAAGGCATAAAGGTTGTGACGTTGTTTAGAGACATGTATGTGCGGTTACGCGTACGAGCATACAGTACATTAATATTAATGTAACATCTGAAAGAGTCCACGGTGGCGGCGTGTGAACTGAAAATGTAAATAACCGTATCGTAGTACCGGCGTGCGTGAGATGTTTCTTTAAACATCTAACTGTGTACAAGGAAGTAGAGCTGATGCTAAGAGTCTAGCAGATACTAGAGTTTGTGATCTTTATGTGATTCGTTATTCGTGTTAGCATAGATACATTTGTAATGATAATTTCTCACTAGTCATAATATTTAATAGAAGAACACTGCCACCAGTATTGCTCGCGTTATTTTTTTTTCCGTCAGCTTAGAAAACAGCTTAAAATATTATTTTCTACTTAGCACAATGCATGACTAAAGCCCGTACGTCCGGAAGTATAAAATATGCAGAGAAGTTCCTTACATAATGTAAGATGGATTTAAAAAAAAGTGGTTTAGGCTTATTAATGCTTAAAATTCCTCAAACGTTGCTTATAGGAAATACCATTAGACGCTCACTAAGTAAATAACAAATACCGATTAAACAATGAATTACCTAACGTATAAATAGAGAGCGATGCAAGAAACTACATACTTGGTAAAAATCAATCACTTTCTTTATAAACTTCCTCGGCTACTTTGCGTTGCTTTGTTTAAACTATTGGCTTCGCAACTGAACTTTATCTATTACTTGATAATCGTATAACAATCCCATCGAAATTCAAATTGAGTTGTATCATACTACTTACTGCGTAGTAGCCTTGCGATTGAGGGATGTAGACTTGAAGATTCAAAAATTATTTATGCAATTAAAATGTCGATATAGTTTAACCGTCATTAAAGTGTATTACTATATAATTTACTTTTAATACCCTTAGTGTCTTGTGCAGCAACATTAAGTATTTAGTTGAGTTTAATAGCTTTAGTCATTTTAGCTTCTAGCTAAGAGTTTAGGTCTTGTGGCAAAAATATAAAAAAATGTTTTAAATTTTATATTATCTCACATAATTTGGAGCAGTTGTAAATCTATACGAATATTATAAAGTTGAATAGTTTGTTTGCTTGGTTTAACGCACTAATCTCAGGAACTATTGAATCTATTTAAAAAATTCAGTGTTAGATAGTTCATTTATCGAGGAAGGCTAAAAGCTATATATCATCACGCGAAGACCAGTAGGAGCGGAGCACCTATGAAGAATGTTTCAAATTTTTTTCCCTATTGAGAGCTTCCGCTACGTGTTAACGTTAGCCCAAAGCTACTATTCCATACGGACGAATACTTCTTGATATGCATTAATTTATTTTCTTAGTGGTGCTCAAAGATAGCTTCTAACGCAAAATTATAATTGCTTCTATAAGTCCATTAACGTTATAAAGAACACATTTTCTTTTATAAATCATATTCGAATATTTTTTTAAATTGATCATAAACCTCATCAAGTATACCGTAAGATATATAACGTTATTGTATACTTAAATGTTAATATTTCTCACTTAAAACAAGGCATCGTTAATTCCTCTGACGACTGCTTAAACTTAGTAATCACGATCGCATAAACCGTACGGATTAACAAATCCGAGCAATAAAAACTCGATGAAGCAATAACCTCCGCTGATTAGATGCAAACGTATTTATTGCTAGGTCGTGTCATTGGTCAAGAGTTCATAAGTAAAACATCAATTTACCCATCATTATAAAGTAATAAATTACAAGACGAAAGTGTTTGCATGAATTCAAACGTACGATAAAAGAATACCTAACGTCGAGATACGTCTTCATTTGACCAATTTAATAGTAGTAAACCCCGAAATACAGTAACGTTCGCGTGATCTGTTGAACTCGAAACCAATTTCGGCGAGTCATTTGAAGCAGACGGAACACTAGACGATACATTTTTAACTAATAAAGAGCCACTTTCATTTTATTGGCCGTGTGAATGTGAATCGTGTGAACGTACCGTTATTTCAATCGGTGACATAAGAATAAAGACAATTACACACTATTCCTTATTACAATATACACAGGTTGATATAAGTGGGTTATCGTAAAATGAGCGTATATAATCTTTGGATATTTAATCTTCTATACATATAATAAGAATGTAAATTTAACTCTTTCGATTTTCGTGAAAAAAATAGTTGCAGCTGTCTAGGAATAAGCAATGGAATACATTTTAATCATTTTTAGAAATGTCCGTCTGTTTGTATGACCACGCATCACTGCTAAAGTACTGGGTTCACAATAAAACTTCAAGAAAATCATAAAACATATCTTTGAGAGTAACTTAGTCTTTGTTTCATCAAAAACGGTCCACTCTATCAAAAGTTATTGTAATTTGAATGACGGCTCGAGGTAAGTACGAGAGAAGAGTAGTAATCTTTTTTTTTTTTTATATCATAGGAGGCAAACGAACAGGTGGGTCACCTGATGTAAGTGATCACCACCGTCCATAGACACTTGCAACACCAGGGGAGTCGCAAGTGCGTTGCCAGCCTGTGTAGGGAGGGGGGGAGGAAGGGAAGGGGAAAGTGGAAGGGGAGGGGAGGGGAGGTAGGTGTCCGGCGCTCTCACTGACCGAACGAAACGCAATAATGCAAGCACTGTTACTTCACGTCGGTTTTTTTGTGAGAGGGTGGTACTACCCCGGGCGAGCCGACCCATTTATGCTGAAACCAGTAATAGTTTCAGCGTGGCTCTACCACCTACTAAAATAATCTATACTTAGGTAATGTTATAAAGCTGGGGAGTGTTTTTTTAGTTGAACACGCAAATCTCAGGACCTGTTGGTCCGATTTGAAAAATTATTTTAGTGTAAGATATCTCATTTATCGAGAAACGCTATATATCTTCACGCTAAGGCCTTGGAGCTTTTTCTCTTTTGAGAGCTTCCGCTGCGTGTTAGCCCAAAGTAACTATTCCACGCGGACAAGGTCGCGGGCAGGACTAGTATTATATATCATTAGACTGATTAGTTCAGAGTCAAACCACAGTGATTGAGATCACCACCAAAAAATATTTGACAACTATTAACTTTGTAGCCATTTAGATAAAAAAAAAAAACAAATCACGAAAACATCTTTACTGCACCCTGTCTGTAATAGTTAGTTACTTAATACAAACAATAAGATGACGGGTGTAGACATAAACTCAAAACAATATTTAGAGAAGCGTCCGACATACAACCAGGTAAGACACATTTCAACTTTCACACCTTTATTAAATAAACTCCCTAATTGCGTCACGTATCTAAGTACACTTGATTACATTGAATCTTGGACGTTGCTTTATTCATAAACAAAATATCCACCTTCTAATGTCATAAACATAGGGCTTAGATTGCTATGAATAATATTTTTGTTGGTTTAACTCCAACAACAGTTCCGGCAGTTAAAGCCTCAGAAGTGTTCCATCGTCTAATAATTTGATTGATAGAATGGTTTCACTACTTAACTCGGAGAAATAGACTAAAAACAATAATGAAATTTGTGGTATCAATTGGTAGTCTAGATACAATAGAAATGAGAGGATAGATTACTGGACATTGAAAAGTAGATTACAGTCCAATGTGGTTACCGGTTACTCAAAATAAAGCAAAATTCATTCCACTTTAATGTTTAGTTAATGAAATGTGTAGGCAAATTTAAAATTTGTGCGTGAGTAGTTTATTTAGTTATCTACGTAGATTAATGTCTAGAAATCTTGTATAATGTTAAATGATGACGTAGGTGAAAATGGTAACACGCTAATATGCAAAGGATTTTAAAGTAAAGTTCCTTTTAACACACCAAGACAATGACAGAATGTAAAGTTGTGAAACTTAACTAGCCAGGTTTTTCTCAATCGTCGTAATTTCCACACAATATGTTCTTCTTCAACTAGGAATGATATCCAAATTAATAAATGTACGCGACTCTAATGATTTACTTGATTAGTACCAAACGACATTAAATGTATATATTTTTTAATATTCTAGGTGTTAGCGTTTGAACACCATCTGGTATGATTTTAAATGATGACGTGGTCTAAAATAGTAAATACGCCAAACCTAGTGGAGACTGGCTCTCAAGTGCAGCTGCTAGAACACACTAACAGGTGCTTGGCAAGAGATTTTCAACTTAAGGGCAGTAGCTAGCCGAAAGGACTTAGAATAAACGCTACCACCATGGCACCACCAGCACTCACCGGAAACTACGACTCAAGGATTGGGAATTACGTCCATCGATACCGTTTCCGAACATGCTACCAACTAAACCATCATGGCTTTTAAATACATATACATACATATTCTACTGGGTTATCTATTTTATTATACAGCATATCTACCAAAAATTTCAAGAGTTATTAACAGAGAGTGGGCTTCGAAGGACCATACGTTTCACAGGAGTTCCTTATACATATAACTTAGATAGTATCACGAAAGAAATTTTCAAAATTAATTCCCTGAAGGGTTTAATATAATTATTGTCCATAGAAAATCACATAGCAACATTTATATCTTAAAGCATAAGTATTCATTCCTGTTTAGAAAAATAATGCGGCAAAGATCTGTCACGATCGGCATATCCGAGATATAAATTCCTTCATGTAGGTACTCGAGTGGGACTAAATTTAATATACCATATTTATGGCCACTCAGGAACCATTAGCCAGTTTCGTGACGGTGTCGGCGCTGATAGACCTTATTTCAAATTGAACAGGTACTTAATCTGCAGCGTTTCAAGCCCGCAAATAATATAATTATAATTAGTACATTGTTTCACACGCAGTTATTTGTCTAGCGAAATTTAAATGATTTAAAAATAAATTAAATAATTTAAAAAATTATTGAACAGTTAGAATAAAAATGTATGTACCTCGCAAATTATTATATTTTATTCCAGGTATTATGTAAAATTTAAGGTAATGGATATTCCATGTAAAGTGAACAAATTTCTCTTTAATTTTTGAAAAAAAGAAATGTTACCCAGCAACATTTTCATTTTGACGTACCACAAAACCAAAATATTAATTAAATAAAATATTAATCAATCGTTTCTATATTTATTTAATATTTCTTCCGGAGATTGTTTTTGACGCAACTTTCTATCCGTTCTGGCTTCGCATTGGTACAATGTACCCGTTAATGTGATGCCCCAAGTACCAAAACGAATTCAAGACGTAATGTCTCTTGCGTTTCAAAATGATCCAAGATTTTTAGATTTTCAAATTTCACATTCATAAAATTTGAATAAAAAAAAAAGGTTATAAACGACAAAATTCGGACTTAGTTTACGTTGTACAAAATCAGAAAATCTTAAAAAAAATTAAAATTTTGTTGATCGACGCGATTTTAGAAATTGTTTTATATACGAGTATTTGAAAGCGAAGTAAATTCACACAAATCAAATATGTTGTAACTTTTACAACAAATAGTTATAGGAACAAATAATAACAAATCCGGTTATAGCTAGCACCTCTACTCATGACACTAAACCCAACCTTATTACATTTTATATCATATTTCATGTAAATTTAATTGTCTATTATAAGACACCAGAGTCACATTCTAAATGTAAATAAATAGAAATCCGATAAAATAGAAGTGCTTTCTATTGTGAATGAGTCAATGAAGTAAATGCATAAATAATATTAGCGCATATTTCATGCTTTGTTATAAATTATAAGTATAAAGTAAATTAATCATGATTACAAATAATTATCGTATAATAATTGATAATTTCATGGAATGAAAATTACTGCAGTTGAAAGCAAAATTAAACATTATACGAACGTTTTTTCTTCCTATTAAGTGGTTAATTTGTATTTCTAAATACATAGCGATTATACGCGACTGGCTCGCGATCACAATACACCACTTTTCACTGTAGGTGTATCATCCGCTATAGTGGCAAGTTTAGGCTTTCGCATTCCGGAATAAGTCCTATAATAAATCGAGATAGTATGGATTTAGTATTTGACAGAATTACTACCATAACGCACATAGTCTGCACATCATCTTTCGAGATCAGCCAGTGTAACCAACTTGAAGGTTTGTAAGCTGGCGTGACAGCAACGTCTACCAATGAAATTTAAATATATCAATTTCTACTGCTGTTCTATGATTTCACTGTTCGTATTCTTATTCTCTCTCTAATTCTTTAACAGCGAAGGCTGAGCTGAGCAGATTTGGCCACCGCATAGATCGATGTAGGTTGAAATCCTTAGAACTGATTCGGAACTTTCAGTGAAAGAAAATATGGTGAAGAAACCATAGCATAGTGGTAGGCCTTTTACTAAATCCATCTAGCTAGCTACCCTCATGTTGAAAATCTCATCGCCAAGCACCTGTTGGTATGATCTGGCAGATGCACTTAAAGCCAGTCCCCTCTAAGTTTAACGTATTTACCACCTTAGACTACATTATCACTTAACACCAGATGATATTATGATCAAATGCTAAAACTTACAGAGAATTAAAAAACAAATTAGGTACAGTATGTTAAAAAATATATACATATAGACACACCAGTCTACCATAAGACACTCAAAACTACTTCAACGAATAATATAAGTAATTGATGATAGTAGAACCACAAATTCTAGGAGTCTAAGCGGCATTCTTCGTACTTATATATCAGTTTGAACGTGCAGTAATACCTTTGCGACTAACTTCAGACTGTTTGATTTCGGATCGACATAGATGCGAAGTCAGCGCTTAATAATAAGTACACAGTCATAGTCAACTTGTGTAACATAAAAATATATTCTTTAGGATTCTGCAGACATGAATTCCCTAAACTACCCAAAATACTAAGGTTTACATTTTATTGACGCATTTCTTTCAGATCTGGTTGAACGTTTTCAATCGGATAATTACCATAAGAAATACATTCCGAAAATAAACGCATATCGTTCGCTAATTTTAGCAACTGGAACATCGATTACACGCACCGAATTTTCAAACGGATGTCCTATAAAATTAACATACACGTGATTTTATGCAGTACATAACTCTTTAACGAAATAAAACAAACGCCACGATGAGATACTATATATACTTATAAAAGTAGCAGAGATAATTAGTAAAAAGTGTCCTGGAACTTCAGAGAAAAACGACTTAATAATACTGTAGAAAATGTAAATCAGAATTTATATTTTTTTTCATTACTTCTTAGGATAGATTGACCTTATAACACACGAGAAAACAACAGATACAGTAGACACTCTGGATGCATAAAGCCACGTCTCATATACAAAATATACTATTAAATAAAACATACAGTCATTCCATTTTAGACTATGTAAAGTCCCTAACACTATGTCAGAAAAGAAAATGTCATAAATACAAAAAATAAGAAAGGCTTCTTAGAAATTTACCCGTTGAAACCAGAAACTTTAGAGCTATGATTCCCATAGTAGTATATATTAGGCTGCAAGGGTCTGTGACAAATAACAAAGGTGTCGACGTCAACAAAACAAAAATTAGGGGTCCATGATATGCAAATAAAGGTCAACAATAATGATGTTATGTAAATAGGTCGTGAATTTCATTTGGCTTACTCTGCATAAAAGAATGAACATACTGTCTACTTAAATACTGCTTCTTTATAATATGACGATATATTTATCCATATAAATGATAAAACCACGTTTTCAAAGCATATTTGAAGTTGAGGAATACGATAAAACTCAATAACAGGTAAGCAGGGACTTTACACATAACCAAAGACATGGACATGAGACAAAAAAGTTAGGTGACCTATGCTCTAGAGAAATATAACTCCAAACTTTTCCTATTCAACTGAATGGTATAATGGAACCGTTTTAAATTGCTCCAAATTCCTTCCGATGTAAAGAATAGAAGACTCATGGAGCTTCACCAGAACCTTCAAAAGTTAAGGACCAACTTCAAAAAAGATAAGGGTTTCCACACGATGCCGAACTGTGCTAGGGTTGCTTGTTGTTTTTATCAGCATACTTGTACAGCAGTGTCATAAGTAATGCAAAATTCCAGTACAGTACAGTTGCCAATCACTTTCTATGTTCACAGTTTGCGTCCACACTCAGACACTTTCACGGAAACGCGCATAAAACGAATTCTTAATCGATTATAACCAAAACGGTAACGTTCATGAATGTAGAATAATTGATTCGGTATTACTCAGTCTTTTTTCGTTCTGAGCAAAGATAATCGATTGTATTTATTTCGAGTAGAAGTGGAATGATGCACTGAAACTAGATCACTTACTCGAATGTGTTGAATTCGATTAATTCATTTTAAATATACAAAATACACAGTTCTGTGAACAATTCTGGTCGATGAGATGAACTAGATTATGATAATAATTAAGAGTTAATTAATATTGACAAGAATTAAATAAGTACTCAGATTTACACTCGAGCACTCAAGAGACGAAGTTAGATTAAATTAAGTATTAATAATAGTAAAATATAATAAGAATGTAAATCTACCGTGTATGTACTTTTTACAGATTTTTGAAAAAAAGAAGTTGCAGGTGTCTTGGAATAAGTAATAGGGTTCATTTCAATCATATTTAGAAATGTCTACCTGTCTGTCTGCCTGTCTCTTTGTTCAAACACGCATCACTGTGAAAGTACTGCGTTCACTATAAAACCTCACCAAGAAAATCACAAAGCATATTTTTGAGTAACATTTAGCCTTAATTTCATTAAAATCAGTTCACTCTATCAAAAGTTATTGTAATTTTAATGATGAGGCGACTTAAGTAAGTGGGAAAATTAGATAAGTAAATGGACTTAATATATGATTTTATTCACTTAGTCACCTAATGTACAAAATATTAGGTTTCAAGCGGATGGAGACGTGGGCTCAGCTACTAATAAACTAATATTTTGCAAATATACTAGACACCTACTAATACTTTTTTCAAGAAAATAACAATTTAGTTATTGTATTGGCCAATTAATTATCGCCGATTTTTGCTTAACATTGTGTTAGATCATTTTCTAATGCTGGATACAGCTACAGACGTATAGATAGGATAGCTGTGCTACCAAGGCTACATCAATAATTAATATCATTTTATGTTGTTACCAAAAGCTAAATCTATAGTATCTAAAAAAAATAACACAGCGTATGATATATATATTTGTAATTATTTAAGCAACAGTTATCTTTTCGAGGAAATACTCTATAATTTCTCACATTTTCCTTCACAGGTAGCAAATAGCCTTACCATTTGAAACGGTGCATGTCGAATAGAAACAACGATACTGACCAACTTTTCAACTATTATAAATAATAATAATCACCACAAGAATATAAAAACCTTGTATTTTGAAGAAAACGTAAATCAATGTTAGAAGAACTCACGTATATATATCAGATTACTACTAAAACAGAAACTAAAGCAACAGGAGTAATTTTCTTACCCTAAAGATTGTTCTTAAAGTAAATATAACATACGCGTATTATAAATACGGGGTGTTGATCATTTCTAAAATATAGTACCTATACGTATTCAGTAATTTCCATTTAAGAATACCTTTACAAATTATAGTGTGAATTCACAATAAAGGAGTTACTTATCATGTCGACACTACACACCGATTTGTTGCTGAAAACACCAGACTATTAATTAAAGAGATACTTATGTTGTCGACACTACACACGGACTAATCATTTCACACAATGAATGAAGGAGTTACTTATCTTGTCAAAGCTGTACGCGGATTTATCCCTCAATACAGTGAATGAAAAAGCTACTTAACACGTCGACGCTATGCTCGGATTTATTACCCAAACCACTGAATTAAGGAGAAACTTACTTTTTGATGTTATACCAGGATTTATTACTTTAGACAGAATTAAAAAACTTTTTAACTTGTCAGCCTTTTCGCGCGTATTTATAGTTAAAAACTTAGGTATCTTACTTGTCGTGGCTATACGAAAATTTATAGTTCAAAACAATGAATTTTAAAGTAACTTGAGTAAGCTACACGCGGATTATCATCTTGGTGAATTAGAGGACTGCTTATCCCGTCTACGCTATATGCAGACTTATAGTTCAAAACAATGAATTTAGAAATAACTCACCTGTCGACGTTATTGGCGGATTTGTAGTTCAAAACAATGAATTAAGAAGTAACTTATTTATGGACGTTATAAGAGGATTTATTACTTTAGACAGAATTAGAAAACTTATATCCGATCTATACTATACACAGATTTATAGTTCAAAACAGTCAATTAAGAAATAACCTGTCGACGTTATTGGCGGATTTGTAGTTCAAAACAATGAATTAACAAGTAACTTACTTATGGTCGATAATTAAGTTATGAGCGGATTTATCACTTTAGACAGAGAATTAGAGAACTTATATCCTATCTACGCTATACGCAGACTTATTGTTCATAACAGTGATTTAAGGAATAACTCACCTGACGCTGTTATTAGCGGATTTATAGTTCAGAATAATTAATTAAGAAGTAACTTACTTATCGACGTTATGAGCGGATTTATCAATTTGGACAGTAAATTAGAGACTTATATCCTGTTTACGCTACACATAGACTTATAGTTCAAAACAATGAATTAAGAAATAACTCACCTGTCGACGTTATTCGAGGAATTGTAGTTCAAAACAATGAAGTAAGAAGTAACTTACGTGTTGACGTTATATGCAGATTTATTATTTAAAAATAGTTAAACTAAGAAACTTCTTGTCTTTTCATACGATATATGCGTATTTATATTTCAAAATAGTGAATTAAGAAGTAACTTAGTAGTCGATAGCTGTGCCTGTGACTCCGTCCGTGTGGAACCTAATGTAAAAAAAACTGACTAATAAAATCATCTGAATGTATTAAGTCCATTTACTTATCTACTTTTCTCTCGTACTTAAGTCGCGTCGTCATTAAAATTACAATAACTTTTGATAGAGTCGGCCGATTTTAATGAAACGAAGACTAAGTTATACTCGAGGATACGCTTAATTTTACGCTTAATTAATTTTCATGGTTTGGTTTTATTGTGAATCCAGTACTTTAGCAGTGATGCGTGTTCATACAAACAGACAGATAGACAGACATACATTTCTAAAAATGATTGAGATGTATTTTATTACTTATTCCTAGACACCACCTAGACAGCAATTTTTTTACGACACTCAAAAAAGTACAGAAACGTTAGATTTACATTCTTATTGTATGTAGAGATATAGAAAATACGTGGATTTTCGCTGTATACAGCGAATTACGGAGTTACTTATCTTATCGACGATAAACGTGGAATTATTTTTCAAGACGATAAACTTCGAACCACGCAAATTAATTAATAAATGTCTGTGACTAATAATGACTAATTTCAACTATAATTAAACATCGTCTGCTATATCTATTTTTAGAGCAGACATCGCATGTGAATAGACTGGCAATGTACTTTTGCAAGATTCGATTGTAAAACCTATTTATTTCGCAAAGCGACAACTCTTCTAACTTAGTTCTCTGTATCAAATAATAATAACAGCTTGCAGTGTGAACGTCTAACATCCAACATTAGTCTATTTTATATTTCTTCGACAAACAAAAAAATATATTTGAATTGTATAAAATTTATAACACAGAATTTATGAGCCTTGCTCTATTACGAATATGTTAATAATAAAAGTAAATAAAAAAATTAACGTGACATTTATCCCTAAGAGCACAACCTCAGTAAGTACGAGCGTTAGCAAACAATTTATTGCACTTCTGAAGGATGCGAATAAATGCATCTCGTCTTGAATGTCATGAATCTGTTTTGTATGAGTAAAGCAATAAAGTGGAGGTCTTAAAGCAGGAAGAGGCGATATGGTATAAGATTACCATATTTCTGTATATATAAGCTTATAACAAAATATTCAGTCATCTATGGAACTAGATTTATATGTATATGTACTAGTGGTCACCTAGTAGTCGAAAGTCGACCATAATTCATTTTGACATTGAACAATAACAAAGAGAATAATAATAATTTCAGTGGGTTCATAAATTTATTAAGAATATATTATTTTTCAATGAATTATTTAAGTATTTATTAATGTATATTATTAATTTAATTATATAATTAACCTATAGTTTGACCAGTTAATTTCAAAAGGCATGTAAGGTATGGAACGTAAATCAAATTAAAAATATTAAATGTAGGATGAAAAAATGGAGTTAGAATGTAAACGTCTTTTTCATTTAAATGTGTGTATAATGTTTATTTTAATTAATTTAATGTATTTCTAATGCATTTTATATAAAAAAAAAAAATTATGCACTTCTCCTCCATATAAACTTTAACTATGCCAAATTTCACGCTCATTCGTTCGCGCAATTCGCTTAAAAAGGGGTACAACATTTTCGTTTCACGTATTATATATAGATTTTATAATATTAGTATAGATTTCTAGACTAAAACTTATATCATTTGTAGCTTATACTCTTTGACTCCATATTGATTTTATATAGATGAAATGTCTAGGCTTATTTGCATCTGTAACGCGTAAACGTCTCACCGGCTAAAAGATCGTAAAGTGTTTAACAGTTAAGTAAACATAATCTACACAAATTTTCTCAGTTATATCGTTTTATATGTTGAACTTTTAATTTTATACTACTAAGCCATCATTTAAAACAGCTGGCCGCCTATAAAAAATCCTGATCGACTGCTCAAGCTGGTCACACCTAATAGACCGCAGCGAATTAACCGCTGCATATATGATTATCTGCTATAATTAAAATGTTTCTTACAATATGGTAATCATTTTGAGATTTTCAAAGTAACTATTCGCAATATATTTTATTTTTCAATAAAAAAAATTACAAAAATATATTCGTTTTATTTTTAATTTATTTTGAAGTAAAGATTTCGTTAGGCGCGTTGAGCTGTATTTTTTCAGCAGGAGATTTTTGGAATCAATAGATAAGAAAATCAGAATAAGGTCGATAATTTAAAATTACAGACCATGAAATTGAATTAATTCAGATTACAATTGATTTATAAATTAAAAAAAGAACACAGTTATTCCATTATCTTAAGTTTTCACTTCTATCGACAGTCTTTATTACAGCCACAACTTTTCTTTAATTGTTAAATTTTGTGTCAGATTTTTCTTAATATTTTATAATGATTATTTTTTTAAGATCAGCTTCTTACAGTCAAATATAAGATACCATTATTTAAATTAATGATTATCTTGAGAAAATTATTCGTTACTTTTTTTAACGCCAATAAATTATATCTATAATGAAATCTTACCTTAGAAATATTATTCTCTCGTACCAAATTTATAATTTAAAAGGGTCACAATTTTGAACACTAAATAGACTATATATTATTACACTGTTATAGTTGACGCGTGTATGTGCGCAGCTTTATGCGCGCGTTGGTTACGGTGCGTGCTTTTGGCGCGCGCGCTTCACTGTGCTCAGTTAGTGAGTGACGCGACGCGTGCGTTGCGCTGGTTTATACTGGCCAGCCCGCTGAGCAGAGCGCACTGGACGCCGCAGTCGCCGCCGGCTGTTGCACTTTCGCCGTTAACAACCAGGAGGCTGCATTTGAGGGTTGATGAGCTTTGTTGCTAAGGTCTCGAGTCCATCACGAATCGCTATCGTTATTTATTTGCTTTTATATAAAACGAAAGTAGCCACTTCAAGCGATCTTAGGCTGTTCTATGCTTTTTTCTTCATTTTGGCAATCAATCCTCGTTAGTAAAAAATTACTTCCTGTATTAATTAGGTAGTTGTTTTGTATTACAAACCCAGTTACTTCTGGTAACTAGTGTTTTAACAAAATGGTGGTCCTGTTATTAGAACTGTCCAGAAAATTTTTGATTTTGTAGTGGTTTCTAATCTAATCTTTTTATATTGAGTTTTTTAGCATTTAACCACAATATCACCTGATGTCTAAACAAACTTAGAGGGACTGGTTCTCAAGAGCAGCTTACCTGAACACTGTAGGTGTTTGGCGACAGATTTTCATCTTGAGGGTGGTAACTAGGCAGGAGGGCTTAGAAAAGCCTTACAACCATGTTATAGTTTCGGCATGATGTTTTCTATACCCGAAAGCACCGACTATTGTTAGGAGTTGCTAAGATTCGAACCTACATCCATAGACGCTGTGTCCAAAAATGCTATCAACTACGCCACTAAAAAATTGAAGTATGCCGTCTGTTAATGGAAAAAGAGACTAGGGAAAAATAAACTTCTACATTCCTCGTCAATCTTTTTGACCGCTCTGAATATAGCTGTTAGACCTTATGCGCAATATAATTCAAGAATTTAATCCAAAACAGAGTTGAAATATATTATAGGAATAGAAATTGGCATTTATTTATCCATAAGTTGTATCGATGTTTTATATATATGTTATACGTATTTATACCTAAATTTTTGTTCTACGTAACTATTTCAGAGCGTTCAAAAAGTTTGGCGCGGAATTTACTTACCAACCATTACCTGAACAACTATTTCATCAATATGGTAACAAAAATTCCAATATTTTTACACTGGTGCCTTTTTTTGTTCTTTCTTTATTAATTATATTTATTATTTTTACTAGATGGAATTGTATTTGATCAATTAGTTACGTAAGAATTTAAATTCTCAGTATAGTAAAAAAGTGTTTTTTTTTACTAATAATAAAACCGAAATACTAATTTACAATAAAATCCAATACTAATATTAATGTAAAAAATAACAAGTCTCTATTTCAATCGGTGTGTAAATTAAAATCATCAGTACTTTAATCAATGTAGGCCCTGAGAAGGCAGAAGTCAAAACTACCACCAGTTCGGAGTACAACCCAATAATCGAGAGAAACCGAAAGGAAATTCGATCGAGTTTATATTTTTAATGTGCCTTCTAAACTTACATAATAAATAATAATAAAAAATATAATAAATTCGAAAGTGTGTTTGTTTCGTTGACATACCTTAACTATTCAACCGGTCGTCATGAAATTTTGCAAACGAGTTGTCAGGAGTACAGAAGTACAGTGAAGTACATATCGTTCACTTAGAAAAAGAGCCGCGGACTAAATATAGAAGATATATACGTGCTAAAACCTAATACTATTACCCAAAAACTGTTACTAGGCTTACTGAGTCTAAAACATGGGACGACCAGTCTGTCACAGAATACAGATTACTGCTAGAATATTTAAATCATGCCGATCTTTTACGAAATATAGCTTTTCACAGTTTTAGGTGGACGTACATTAAATTATCAAGAATGTATTAAGAGGGCAGAGTTAAGATACCGAAGTCCTGAAACTTAGTCTTTAATTATTCACTAGGTGCCATACTGTATGTCACTAGAACTACCCGATTTTATTATAAAAAAAATGGTATCTATCTCAGTTGCTATCCCCCACAGCAAAATACCATAAGACGTTAACCTATGGAAGTAAACGAAGTAGACTATTACTAAATACTCAGTCTGAAATATGGTATAACCAGTTTGTCACAGCTGCTAGTATTTAAATCATGCCGATCCTTTAATCAAATTTATATATCTCTCTTGAAACGTTAGATTCTATCCAACGACGATATGGAAAAAAAAACGGTATATTATTTACATAATTGTATACTTGAAACTATGTCTAACTTACAAAGTAAAATTAAAAAAAAAACCCAGTAACATCAGGCCAGTTAAATGTTAAAGTTAAGTTAGTTCCCAGAGGAGATCAAGTTAAATGTATGTAATCGTTTGACAGCGTCAGTTTATAATCCCTCATAACTTCCTCGCGTCGGTTATAACTAGTGTTTTAGTTACTTTCCCATGGTTTTTATAAACATCAACTTTATAATGTTTCATAGACTTAATTTAATATTTCATAGACGCATTTAATAGTTAACATATTTCATAGACTAAGACCTAAATGCAGAGAATGTACACATAGCTTGACTGCGAATGACCATGGTAATAAAATTGTAAATGATCATATAAATTAGCCCATTATTTACACTATATATCTATATTTCCAACTATTACAGATTTTAAATGTTAATTTAATCCAAACTAATATTATGAATATTAACATTAAATTGTTAGTTTGTTTGCTACGTTTTCATGCCTTATCTATTCAACTGATCATCGTGAAATCATTACATAGTATAAAATAAAGTCCCCTACCACGTCTGTCTGTCTGTCTGTTCCCAATAAACTCAAAAACTACTGAACGAATTTTCAAGCGGTTTTCACCAGTGGATAAAGTGATTCATGAGGAACGTTTTGGTATATAATTTGTCAAGGATTTTTTTATAATCAGGGCGGGACAACGTCTGCCGGGCCCGCTTGTTTTGTAATAAAGAAAAGGACATAGGGTCTCTTTCGTCAACAAAAAGTGTACTGTTCCTAAAGTATAGATGAAAACTAAATTAACGCGAGCGAAACCACGGGAAAAGCTAGTAAGAAAATATTTACATGCTAATTTGAATGCGTTAAATTGTTGAACTGATACAGGTTTCTCGGAGTTTGGAATCGCCAATACCTCGTGGGTTGGCGTCATGATTACGTCCACACCTTCGATCAGGTATCTGGCACAGTAGTGGGAGTCTTAATTATTTTTATTATATTGGCTTTAGGTACAGTGGTTAGTGCGTTCAGAATATGCGTGGATCGCCGTAGGTTCGGATCCTTGCGAATGAACCGGAAATTTTTGGTGAAGGAAAACCACGTGATGAGACCTTAACATGGGCATGGTAATAGGGGTTTTTATAAGTCCTCCTACCTAGCTATCACCCTATGTTGCAGTCTTTGTGGGTGCAAGGTGACCGATACGGAAGTATTCCGTTTTATTTGGCTGTTTAAGAGCCTTATATGGTAAAGAGATTGAAAAACGTATCATTAAAATTTGATGTCGAAATAAGGTTCATAATTGAAGATTTTCCAGTTAATATTTCCGAAACATCTTAATATATATATTTCTTGTGTGCGTGTGTATGTGACTGAACTCCTCCTAAACGACTGGACCGATTTTGATGAAATTTTTTGTGCGTGTTCGAGTGGATCCGAGAATGGTTTAGATTCACAATTGGACCCGGTAGGTGGCGCTGCGGTTGACTTTTGGGATTTCTATTTTTTATTATCAAGGCAGGACAACGTCCGTCAGGTCCGCTAGTATCTTATATAATTAAATATATTATATAATTATGAGTTTCTAATTAGGATAAAACACCAATTTCGTGTTGCTTTTTTTTTTAAACACGTTGAAAAGGTGACCAACTTCCTACATCTAACAAAAAAATAAACATTCTGACGTTTTGTAACAAAAATGTGATCAAACTCAGATATTTATTTTACAATATTCACGTTCACATTTTTCACGTAATGATATACAATCATAAAAAAATAATTGTTATTTATTATGCTATCTGATTTTTATGATAGCCGTGCTTCAGGCTTTACTTAATATCCATAAACTCTACGGCAGTATTTTTTTAATTAAAGTATTTTACCCATATATGATAGATTCTATTTATCACAAAACTGCAATTTTAAGTAATATAAAATAATCTATCGTCTTGCCCATTAAGGCATGGTATTTCATAGATATTTATGCCCATAAAACGTCCCTCAAATCAAGTAACTGCATTTGTATTGATAATTTTAAAAATACTGCTACGCCTGTGGGTAAATTAAACACGGTTTACGTCAGAATACATTTATTTTGTACTCGTAGCTGTACAGATAAAACACAAATAAATTCACAATCACACATTTACACACACACACACACACACTAGTGGTCGCAATTCGACCTTATTTCATTTCTACATTCAATAAGACCAAAAAAGAAAATAATAATAATAATGTCAGTGGGTTCATAAATTTACAATAGATAAATTATTTATCAATTAATTATTAATGTATATTATGAAATTACATATTATCTTTTATATATAAATTTCTTCTGTACGTGTGTATGTCACTGAACTCCTCCTAAAAGGCTGCACCGATTTTGATGACATTTTGTGTACGTGTTCGAGTGGATCCGAGAATGGTTTAGATTCACAATTGGAGCCGGTAGGTGGCGCTGCGGTTGAATTTTAGTTTCTTTTTTATTATCAAGGCAGAATAACATTCGCCGGGACCGCTAGTATTATTATAAAATTAACCTACAATTTGACCGGTTACTTTCAAAGGGCATGTAAGGTATGGAACGTAATTCACGTTAAGAATATTAAATGTAGGATGAAAAACGGTAATTAAAACGTAAGAGTAAAATGAAGGATGACGAAACGTCTTTCCATTTACATGTGTGTATATGTTATGTGTCATTCAAGCAGTAGTGTGTGTAATGTACATTTTAATTAATTTAATGTGTTTGCTATGCATTTTATATTAAAAACATAGCTTTCTGCGCTTCTCCTCCATATAAACTTTAACTATGCCATATTTCACGTTCATTCATTCGCGCAATTCGTTTAAAAAGGGGTACAAAATTTTTGCTTCATATAATAGGTCTTTACATACGAAATTGCCGTTCTGCAGTACTGGCCATTTCAAATCAAAATAATTTTTGTTTGGCTAAGAATTCTAATTTCAAATTAATTTTATTTTAAAAACATGGAATTCTTTTTCCAAAAGTTGTCATTTGTTTATTGATTAGTGTTACATTTTCATCGCATTTCAATCTTTTTTGTCATCATGGATACGTTAAAAATTCGAGTAATTATGGAATATGAGTACCGTCGTGGCAGCAACGCGGCACAAGCGGCACGCAACATCAATGACGTTTACGGAGCTAACACTACAAACCAACGCACCACCTGTTATTGGTTTGCTCGCTTCCGTTCTGGGAATTTCGATCTGAAAAATGAACCTCGAGGTCGACTGAAGACTTTGGTAGACAATGACGAATTAAAGGCGATTATGGAAGCTGATGATACACAATCTACGGCTGAATTAGCAGCAGCTTTCGACGTTAGCGTCAAAACAATATTGGTCCATTTGCGTCAAATTGGCAAGGTAAAAAAGCTTGACAAATGGGTGCCCCACGAACTCAATGATCGCCAGCGCGAAGTACGTGTCGAGACGTGCCTTGCACTGCTCAACAGACACACAAATGAAGGAATTTTGAACCGCATTGTTACCTGCGATGAAAAATGGATTCTGTTTGATAACCGCAAGCACTCAGCAAGTTGGTTGGATCCTGGTTCAGCACCTAAACAATGCCCTAAACGAAAACTTACCCCTAGAAAAGTGATGGTCACTGTTTGGTGGTCTAGCGCCAGTGTGATTCATCACAGCTTCTTACCAAACGGGATGAGCATTACTGCAGATGTATACTGTGAAGAACTGAACACAATGATGGAGAAGCTGGCACATCTCCAACCAGCATTGGTCAATCGCTCGTCTCCGCTGCTCCTGCACGACAACGCGCGACCTCATACTGCACAACAGACGGTCTCCAAGTTGCAAGAACTGGGGTTGGAAGTTCTCCGTCATCCGCCCTACTCACCAGACCTTGCGCCTACAGACTACTACTTTTTCCAGAATTTGGATAACTCCTTGGCGGGAAAAAAATTCAATACCCGAGAGGCAGTACAAAATGCCTTTCAAGAATTCGTTGCCTCTCGTCCAGCTGATTTCTTTAAGAAGGGCATCAATAAACTGCCACTGCGTTGGCAAAGATGCATTGATTGCATGGGTGATTACTTCGATTAATACAAATAAAAAATACATGAAAAAAATTCGTTTAAATTTTTTCATACAAAATGGCAATTTCATAGGTAAAGACCTAATATATAGATTTATAATTCTGTATTCACAGTCTTATTGATATTATTAAAAACTTCTTTAGCAGCGCTGAATGGTTTCTGGTAAGAGAAAAACTTACTGGTTCGCGTCACCGATGACCTCGACATGGATATTAAGCGTCATCGACATACTTGTGCCGTGTTGCGCTTGAGCCAGACTAGCGACGCGTAGTATAGCAGCCTGTGTAGTAATAATATAATATCGATATTTTGTATTAAGGTTGTGACCTCATCATATGTAATTAGTAAGCTGTATAAAAATGTATATAATGATTGCTATGGGTGCCAATAGATGTGAAAACCAGACTAATGTTAATAATTACAATTTACAAATTAAGAAAATTGAACAATTTAGGCTATAATTGATCTCAGAATTCCAAAAAAAAACAGTTATTCCATTGTTTTGAGATTTCATTTCTATAGGTAGTCCTTATGACTGCCTCAATTGTTTTTACTGATCATTCGCTGTTGTACTGACGGACCTTCATAGCTACACCGGGCTTTTTCGGCGAGCGCTTAAGGCACTCAGCCGAAATAGGAACTAGCACAAGGGCGCCAAGGTGGCCGGACATCGGATCAGGATGATTTGTCTTGCATGCAATATCGCGCATCGAGGTAAACTATCCATGCGAACTAGACTAACCTTACATGTATAGATTGGTGAATCATACATGCGTATATTCATACGCATCGCCCGAATACCCACATATCTCTAGCAATTTTGACTAAGTATACATAAATAAAAAATGAAAAAAACGTTTCTTACAGAGTCCATGCTCCAAGTGAGTGTGTGAGCACGTGTATAAGGTGCAGTGTAGAGCATGTTGTTAACATAGCTTGCGAATGCAGTGTCATTGCATCGCACTAGCAGAGGGCTCAAGAGCTTCACGCCGATATTAAAACTTTATTAAAATCGCATTCCAGAATATTCTATTAGTAAAAGTGCTTATATATGGCAATTGTGTGCGTCTGGTATGCGATTTCCATAAAGATTCCTTTTCTTACTATATACATTCTTTTTGTTTATATCACAGGAGGCAAACGAACAGTCGGGTCATCTGATGTTAAGTGATCACCGCCGTCCATAGACACTAACAACACCAGGGGAGTCGCTAATGCGTTGCCAGCCTGTGTTTGGGGGAGGGGACGAGGAGACGGGATGGGAGGGAAGGGGAGATGGGCCTCCGGAGCTCTCACTGACCGAACGAAACGCAACAATGCAAGCACTGTTACTTCACGTCAGTTTTCTGTCAGAGGGTGGTACTACCTCGGGCGAGCTGACCCATTCATGCTCAAACCGGTACTAGCTTCAGGTTATGGGTCCCGAGTGAAAATCAGCGTTGGAGAACTAACCTCCTACAGGGCCATTTGCCACACGCATACACTAAACCGTAATTTTTTTTTCCATCTTATTGTATACTAGCTGACCCGTGCAACTTCGTCTGCACCAAATCGGTTATTACCGGTTTAAATTGTATTTTTAAACGCAAATAATCTTAAAAAACCTAAAACCCTATTGCAGCGTTATCCAGCACTTCCAATCGTGAATCCAAGCTATCCAGGGACTCACTCAAACATATACCCAGTTGGTATGTGAGAAATCTTTTAAAATAAGCCTAGAATCTGTTCGCAGCATTACCTAAAGTATTGTCATCAAAGTGAAGATCAAAACTAACTTACATATATTGCCGATAAATGTCTTCCCAGTACCCTTTGTGACTTCATCACGTAACATACTGTAAAAGTTGAACTTTATCTACATTAAATTTCCATCTTGTTTTAGTTGTTCGTTTTATAAGAATTTGTAAAGTATACGTGAAATCTGCATTCAATTTTAATTTGGTCACATTTATTTTACTTTTGACATACAAACCACCTTTTTTACTGAGATACTGAACTTGGGATAATATACCTTTCTAACAGTGAAAGAATTTTTGAAATCGGACCAGTAGTAAGTACCAAGCATTCCTCGAAAACAAAACTTTACCACTCATTATAATATTAGTATAAATACAACATAGTAACTGCAAACAGTAGTCCGGTGAAGTTCTTGAGACCTTGCTAGGTCAATAGCGAGGTCAGTTCGAGAAAAAAAAATAACTGCATACACCTCAACTGATTTATTTTAATCTTAGATTCACAAAAATGAACCCAACTACTTCAAGACTCAACAACATTTAGAAAACTAATTTTATCAAATATCGAAACAACACACGTACTGATAGAACTCTAGTTGAGATTCATCTTCTACAATGCAATGTAACTATTATCTAGGTTTATGTTTTAGGAAAAAATCTCGTCACCTTTGTTTAGCAAAAATTTTTTATATAATAAAATAAATGTAACAACATATAAGTGACATTCGTTTACACATATTTTTTTCATATAAGGTTGATAATTACGCATAGAAATGTCATATAGCCGTAGCTCAGTTGTAACGTACTGGACATTATATGGTCCGCCGGAGCCGACGGTTCGAGTCCCGGCTATCTTTATTTTTGGTATTTTTTTTAAAGTAGCTTAGGGAAATATAGCTTATCTTTTAGCTAATCTGTCTGCTACATATAGCACAATGAAAATTTACCAAAATCCGTCAAAAATTTCATTAACTACAAATTTTTAACTTTCGTCCGTTATCCTGGAGAATCCCTTGCGTTTTATGAGATAAAAAGTATTCTAAATGTAACCTTGTAATATTAGTTATCACTGTGCCAAATTTCGTCAAACTTGGTTCAGTACTTTCAGAGTGGTACGTGTTCAAAGGGACAGACAAACAGGCAGATCCTGGAGAATCCCTTGCGTTTTATGAGATAAAAAGTATCCTAGATGTAATCTCGTAATATTAGTTATCACTGTGCCAAGTTTCGTCAAAATCGGTTCAGTACTTTCAGAGTGATGCGTGTTCACAGGGACAGACAGACAGACAGACAGACAGACAGACAGACAGACAAAAATTGTAAAAAGATTATCTTTGGCTTCTATATCGATAACAAAGTCTACCCCGATAAAAATTTTCAAAAAATATTTAATGTACAGATTTGACCTTGCTACAGTTTTATTATAGTATAGATATTATATAGATGTTTTTAAACTGTATGTGTGTAATATTTATGTGTGTTGCAAGTAAATGTATTTTCTTTCTTTTTTCTTTTTTTATAAAGCGGATATAATTCCCATTATAGTGGTACGCTTAATACTCCAGTAATCAGGTACCTCACCATACCTTTAATCGATAGAATCGCTGTTACCATGCACATGCGAAAACCTATCATAGTTATTCTCTATTAGTTTGTCGCGTTTTGGGATCATGGGATCATCCCTAGTATTAATTACTATATACATTCAAAATTACTTTTCAGAAATAACGGCCTACTATACCTGGCTTCAAGACTACGGTCCTATTTAGGTTAGTACACGCCGCTGTAGACTGCAGCGGCTAATTAACATCAGGCGAACTATATAAGTATTTGCTTATAACATAGATAAATTAATATAAAAAGGAAATTAAAATAAGCTTTTGTTGAAATATGATAGACAGCTTAATTGTATTACTCTTTCCATGTGTGTGGCGGCCATATTGAATTTTATTTCATTTTCATGTATTATGAATATGGGGATTCAACAAACACGCAGAATTGCATAGTCGTTGGTCTTAAGGAACGGGTTCTAAGTCATCTTGTAATATTTGAGCTACATAAACTGATAAATATTATAAACTAAATAAATGCTTTTAAAAAGTATGCAAAGAACCCTGTCGTAATCTTTCTCCTAAAGAAGAATATAATTAAATATATATGAATTGTATCTGACTGAATCGTGACTAAAAACGCGAATAACAAAACATTCTTTAATAAAATAATTATTGTTAGTACCCATTGATCGTTTATTGCTCGAAATTCGACTATAATAAAAAATACATAGGTTTTTCTTCACGTGTATATGTACTTCTTGTTGACTTTGTTTCTCTAAATCGAAAAAACTGTTTTGAGTATTGCTCAAATATTGTAGATTGTAGACCTAAGGAGTGTTAACTATAATGAATAGAAGCATAAATAAAGGCCTCAACTCATCAATAGTAAGGATACAAGATTATGTCAATGTCTTTTTATTAATAACTAGCGGGCCCGTCGGACGTTGTCACGCCCTAATAATAAAAAAACCTTTACAAATTTTATACCTTAAATTTTACCTATGAATCACGTATCTATTAGTTAAATCCGCATGAATATCCGTTCAGTCGGTTCAGTTGTTTTTGAGTTTATCGCGAAAAGACAGACAGGCAGACGGGGCAGAGGACTTTGTTTTATAATATGTAGTGATACCATTATACTCGTTAATAGCTACAAAACAAAACAAAAAAAAAGCGAAATCGTTGCCAAATAGAAGAGAAAAGCAACCGAGATGTTTTCTCTTCAGTTAGCTATTGATACATTATAAAAACGGTGTATCTAATAGATAACAATAACAAATGACTACACAGTATGATAGGTATGTAAAATAGTTGTCTCGGTCGTGTCCTATACATAATTTTAGATTCTAAGCCCTGATTTTGATTTACAAAGGTGCTCATTTACAAAGAAGCACAAACGTAAAGTTCCGCTCGGTAAGTAATGCTGCCAGACGGTGTCTAACAACCGCAGTCTAGTTCTCAGACGATCTAATCTCTCGGATCTTGTGAATTCTCAGTGGCGAAAATAGAAACAAGACACGATTTGAATTTCACGCAAAGTAAACGCACAACTATGGAAATTTAGAAAACACCATCAATTAGCATTTAATTGTAATGTTACATGCGTACTTAAATGTTGTTTCAATTCTTATTGTGGTAAGAGAATAAATATATTTTTAGATAATATTTTCACCGATTATAAATTATTTTTTTATAACGCTAAAGAGGAAAGATTTATTTTATTCTTTATAATTGATAAACTAAAAAAAACAGAACCGATAAAAAATAATGTGTGTGTACCCATGTACACGCGTTAGAAGTTATACTTCTTTGGCGTAACAAGATAAAAATCTTTTCAAAAAATTTATCTTTCGCCTTAATCTACGTTTGTAGAAAAAACGACACTAACAACAGAAAAAAGGTATTTAATACATTGAAAGTTTTAATACAAAGAAACAAAATGTTAGCTGTAGCTAACTTCAGGGTGTTGGTTTTTCGTGACGGTATGCGCGCGCAACGTAAAAATTTACTCTCATTATTTTTCCCTAACGCGCCAAAAGAAGTATAACTTCAAAACTATTTAAACTACAGAAAGCTACGTTATCATTACGCAACATGGAGTATATTTTATTTTCAAAATCTACATTAACAGCATTTGCTTGTTATTTTTAATAAAATTTCTATAAGTCATCCGTTTTGGAATGGCATGTACAACATTTCATAAGAATACATTAATAATAACAATAATGTTATTTTTTGTCATTTTATTATAGAGCTCCTGAAATTCTTTTTGACAATTCTTATAGTATCTACTAGCGGGCCCGGCAGACGTTGTCCCGCTCTGATTATAAAAAAATCGTTGACAGATTTTATATCAAAAGGTTCCTCATGAATCACTTTATCCACTGGTGAAAACCGCTTGAAAATCCGTTCAGTAGTTTTTGAGTTTATCGCGAACAGACAGACAGACAGACGCGGTAGGGGACTTTGTTTTATACTATGTAATGATATCTACTAATTGGTGAAAGTCTTCCTATGTTAAAATCCTTATAGAAAACCCTTGAGAAGTAAATAGGTATATATTTTTTTTAGTTTTCTTTTGGAAATGTTAAAGTATTGGAAATGCATTTTCTTGCGTATCAATTGTTGATGATATATATTTCGTATGTAGGAGAGTGCACCAAATCAGTTAAAAACATTTTTATTCGTTTTCCAAAAGTAATTGTAACAAATTTTGTGTACTAAATAAAAATAATATAAACTTTTCATGTAAAAAAGTTTCTTAAAAATTGCTCAAGCCGTTTTTGATTTTAATATACAAACGGAAATTCAGATAAAAAATTAACTTTTTTTTACTCGAACTGATTACGCTGTAGGTCTACCAAGGCCTTAACAGCTTCACAAGACTATTAAGGCGAGCGCTTAGGGCACTCAGCCGATTTTATTTTGACAAACTAGCTCAAGGTTGTGCTGTACATCTCGGCTTGGGCTGTTGCCTAGTTAATGCAATTCGCGACCTAACTGAATAGTTAACTTTATATTCATGATCAGTGCTTCTATAATAGACACCTATTCCAAGTATTTCTGAAAAAAAATTAATGTACAGACAACTATAGATAAGATAAGAAGATAAGAATAGATAAGAATTTCATGGTCTTCGTTTCCCATTCCACGTATAAATGGTGACTGTTTTTAGTGCTGTTAATCCAGTATCTTCAGGAAATTCACCATGTCTATACTATTTTTGTATGATATTATTAAAGACATCGAAGAGTTCTTGGTATTTTAAGATATTTGGTCCGCCAAATATATTTATATAAATAGATCTATTGCGTAAAATTACCCGTAAAAACCTAATAAATTACGCTCTATACTCACCAATAAAAAGATTCAACCACAATAACACCAGAGACATATAACAGTATGATAAAAATAGAAGGTAATATGCATATTTAATACGCGTGACTCGAAGAATATTAGAGGAGGAAAACTGTACGGGAAAACGGAAAATGTAACTGTAAATTAATTGGCAAGAGATAATCGATTCAGTCCTAATATTCATGTATTCATAGATTTGACTTCGTTATATAGAATGTACAATCAAAGACGTATGGAAAAAATGACGATGTCTAGCCGAGCGGCAGATCGCAAAATAATCAAATTTGCATTTTGTGAATAAATTACTGAAAAAGAATACAAAAATATCAACAATAATGCTTCTAATCATCGAGTGCACCAGTGGGCATGACGGATATTAGCATAAGGCGTGAATTACGAGCACACGTATACAATGAATTCATTTTGTTTTAAATAACCGTGTTTTACGTTAAACGCACACGGTTCCGTTATTATTTAACACTAGCTGTGCCCGCAGCTCCGCACGCGTTTTTTTGAAATTGTATTAAAGAAATATAAAATTGTGAGACCATGTACAATTATGGAAATGTTCTTTAAAAACAATTGTCAGTACGACACGCACGCCACTTACAGTACCATATAACGTATACATTAGATATATAAATACTAACAGTGTGTCCAATGAGGTTTATCATCAGCAACATCTTTGGAACCTTAACCCGACATATAACTACCGCAGTGCTCACTTACACTGTATAAGAAACTAATGAAACAATGTCTTAAAGATGTTATTATAATTATATAGTGTGCCCATATTGTCAATAAGTAATACGTTTATGGTTTAATATCTTATTAGAAAGACCATTTCTATCTTTAAGATTACTTTTAATAATAATAATGTTGAATTGTAAACAATGAATGAGTTAGCGTCTTGAAATCTTGCATAAATATAAATCAAGATATAAAACTTTATAGCTGTCTAAGCAGTTTTTAATATTTGACAATTTAAATAGTGTTCATTGAACCCGATACAATATTCTTATGTTACCGAATTATGTAGACGAAAGCGCGGTAAATAAAACAAAATGGCCGTCAATATAACCAAAAAGACAATCTAATCCAAATTACATACATAGATACAGATATATGAATTTCAATTATATTTATTATTGAAGTCCAGTACAACGCACGTCTTACGCACATGTTTACAGTAAACAACATATTGTTGCTAAATTTCACACGTTTCATAAATTTCATATAAACTTCTTATAAGATCAGCTATCTGCCAGTGAAAGTCCCGTGAAAATCAGTCAAACCGTTTTGGAAATAGCACTGCAGGCGAAGGTACGGGCAACAGCTAGTCTAAATTAAAAAAGACTAAATTACTTTTTATAATGTCCGCTATCTGCCAGTAAAAGTCCCGTCAAAATCGGTGCAACCGTTTTGGAGATAGCACTGCAAGCGAAGCCAGGGTTAACAGCTAGTCTAAATTAAAATAAACAAAATTACTTTTTATAATGTCCGCTATCTGCTGGTGAAAGTCACGTAAAAATCGGTCGAACCGCTTTGGACCTAACACTGCGGGCGAAGCCACGGTTAATAGCTAGTATAAATTAAAATTGCCTAAATTACTTTATATAAGATCAGCTACTTGCCAGTAGAAGTCTCGTGAAAATTGGTCGAACCGTTTTGGTGATAGCACTGCGGGCAAAGCCACGGCTAACAGCTAGTATAAACTAAAATTATGTGAATTACTTTTTATAAGGTCAGCTATTTGCGAATGAAACTTTCGTGAAGATCACTCTAACCGTTTTGGAGATAGCACTGTAAGCGAAGCCACGGTTAAGAGCTGGTCTAAATTAAAATAAACTAAATTACTTGTTATGATGTCCGCTATCTGTCGGTGAAAATCCCGTGAAAATCAGTCCATCTGTTTTGGAGATAGCATTATGGACAAAGCCGCGATTAACAGCTAGTCTAATTTAGAGTAGCCTAAGTAACCCGCTGTAATTTCAGCCATCTGCCAGTAAAATTCCCGTCAAAATCGGTCCAGCCGTTTCATAATTTTAAGAAAGAGTGTTTACTTTTGTTTTGAACAAACTTTATTTGTAATCATTAAAGTCTTGATCAGTGTTTCATAGCTTTGAAGGTTAAGTAACAATTGGTCTATCTTTGTACATATTTAGTCCTCTTTTTCTAATATTTTCACAAAGAAGATGTATACTAAATCTTTTAGCAATAAGATTTCCCTTCGAAAATATTTATTTAAAGATATAATAAGAAAATGTTGAATTGAATATGTATATCTATAAACAATATGAAATGAAGTTGTTAATTATCTTTTTGTGTGTTTCCTTTATTTTGCCAAATTAGGTATCAGATTTTGATGCTATTCCCACTATCGTTAGAGAATTTCTATCGGTACGTTTATAAAAAGTAAAAAATAGGTGATGTATTTATTCTAAATAATATGTATGAAAGAGTTTTCGGTCGCTTACGTTGGAAACACTGGATAAATCTTATCAGACACGCAAAATAATATACTACAGAATATGCTTATTTAAAAATCATTACATAGTATAAAACAAAGTCCCCTATCGCGTCTGTCTGTCTGTCTGTTCGCGATAAACTGAAAAACTACTGAACGGATCTTTATGCGGTTTTCACCAGTTGATATAGTAATTCACGAGGAACGTTTTGGTATATAATTTGTCCAGGATTTTTTATAATCAGGGCGGGACAACGTCTGCCGGGCCCGCTAGTATATATATATGTTGAAGCGATAACTTATGGTAATCAATTTATGTTTTACATATTATTAAAACACTAGCGAGCCCGGCGGACGTTGTCCCGCTCTGATAGTAAAAAGAAAACTTGACAAGCTATATACCTCTCGAACAGTTTGATTCTTTCGCTTGGTCGAGTGCGTAGCAATAATCGCATCGCTTCACATAGTGCGTGCCGATATACCTTTGTAGTCAAATGTCGTTGTGTGTGACTCTTTCAATCTAGACTTTAGACGTCTAGCCGGCTAGCCAGGTGAAATTGCAACGCCACGAGGTATGTGACAATTTCCTTCCCAATATTGTCTCCATTGTCATATAGCTGATCACAATATAGTTTGGCATGAAATTGGCAACCTCGCAAATAGAGTCCACTCATAGTATAGACTCTCAATTGCGCCGCGATCACAACGGCGCAACCACCTAAACCTTCCCCATGAATAACTTTATCTACTGGTGAAAATCGCATGAAAATCCGTTAAGTAGTTTTTGAGTATATCGCAAACATACAGACAGACAGACGTGGCAGAGGACTTTATTTTATAATATGTAGTGATAATTGATTATTTGAAACGCTATTTTCATCAATATAGTATTAATTCTTACCCTATGAAATATTTTAGTTGTATAGAATTCAATTTGGATCCAAATTGTCGTTTACGGTATGTAATTTTAATCAGTATCTTACAACATATTACAATTTTAATACTACGCGGAAGATTTTATTTTTCAAACTGACTGCAAACTTCTTTTGAACTTTCAGCTTCACCGGTCTACTAAAGCGAGCACTTAAGACATTCAGCCGACTGGGAACAAGCTCAAGGGTGCCAAAGCGGCCAAACCGGGGTTTGGGCCGTTGCCTTAGATGCAACACCGCTAATCTCTCTAAGACGCAAAACAAACAAATTAGGAGTGCGCGAATAGCGCTCGAATATAATCGAATTAAATAATGATGTTCAATTCGAATTTCGAATAAATAAGCTTTAAAATGACGTACAATAAAAAAAAATGGGTATGTGAAAACTATTACATAGCTTCTGACTTTGATGAACTGCAAATATCAAAGCGCCAAAAATGGATCTAAATTGTCGACACCTATGAACACCCTAGACTAGTAAATTGCAGCCATCTCTTGCCGTGGCACGTTGCTAGTTTAAATATGAACCGAGTTATTACAAAAAAGTTAAATACGTATTGAATACTTGCTTTCAAAAAGTTTGGATACTCACGTATTAAATGCACCTCGCTTGCCGACGGCTGCCGCGGCAAAATTGTGTTATCCTTTTTCGCAAGTCTAACGTAAACTAACCAAACAGAGATAGAAAAGCAAGATTTCGAACGTTCAGCGAGCGCAGTGCATTTAATACGTAAGTATCCAAACTTTTTTATAGCATGTATTCAATACGTATTTAACTTTTTTGTAATAAGATCCGAAAAGTTTTATAATTTACTAGCTATATGCGCGACTCCGGATACCTTTGTTATTTAACTACTATTTATTGTAATAATTAGTGGAATTATAGCAAAATTGATATAATATATAGATATTCTTAATGTTCAAATATCTATAAATATATCACACCATTATCATTTTTCATGATTCGATTGAATAGTTAGTGCGCTGCAGCATAATCCAGTCACGGATTATTATAAAATCGATAGCATTGAAAATAACTTAGGTGTCCTGAACTTCATGCTAATGCATTAAACAGAGTCTAATACTGACGTTCATTTTTATATGGTAGACATCGTCCAGTGGTCGAAATTCGACCATAATAAGGTTGTACAAAGTCTTTTCTTCGGGTGTTAAATTTTTTTTTTCTTCTTTTCTGCGGACTCTTCGTCCGCACCGTAAAATACCGTCTGTAAATTAAAAATCGTATCTGTGAGCAACTACTGGGTGTTTTTTTTTTCATTATTATTTTATATATTTATTTCTTTATTTTTATGATTTCATTTAACTATTTTATGACGAATTATTTTTAAAGACGTTGTTGCCTTTATGGCGGTTTCATTTTGATCCTTTATCGCCATCTTTAGGTTATAATCCACAATATCCCGCGCCGGAGCGTCCATGGCCCGATGGATGGATAAACCTACTAACTGCGTCGTCAGTCACGTCGGTATAGTAGACAGTGTAGTGTGAGTGTATAAATATATATTATATATATGTATATATATATATATATATATATATATATATATATAATGTGAGTGTTAATATTCCTATATCAAAAATCGGCTGAGTGCCTTAAGCGCTCGCCTTAGTAGTCCGGTGAAGCTGTAGAGGCCTCTAAAAAGGCCAATAGCGTAGTCAGTTCGAGAAAAAAATAAATATATTCCTATATCTGTTTTTTTAACGTTTAAAACTTTGGTTGTAGGCGTAAAGAGTGTGAAGTAGCTTGAATAGGGCTATACAATTTGTATCGTACAATTAGAGGAAACGTATAATATGAAAAGTAAAATAATAACAATAGTTGCTCACATATTAAACGGTTTTTAACAGGATTCATAAAATTAACGACAGCAGAGAAAAGCTGCGGACCAATAGTATGCAGAAAAAAATAATTATTAGAAAGAACATTTTCTGATACTTCGGGATATGGATTCTACGAGCTTCCCTTCCACAAGAAAGAACGTGTATTAATATACAAAAATTGCTGATAGCGGTGATTTACGACCACCTCACATATGTTCGCAATATTTTTTGGTCTATTAGTATATACGTATAGGTGGTAGAGCAACGCTGAAGCTATTACTAGTATGAATGGGTCGGCTCGCCCGGGGTACTACCACCCTCTCATAGAAAACCGATGTGAAGTAACAGTGTTTGCATTGTTGCGTTTCGTTTGGTCAGTGAGAGCGCCGGAGGCCCACGCGCGTGATCCCGTGTCGCGTTCCGGGATCAGCCGGTGTATATCCAGCAACCGGGGGGGGGCTGTCCCTGACTGGGTCGCTTTCAGGCCGGCATGACAGCGGCGACCGGCGATGGATAGTATGTCTTTCGGTGGTCGCCATTGTTTTTGGATTGTACTGTGCTTACCATCAGGCACAGTACAGTCACTTTGCCGAGCTACAATAAAAAAAAAAAAAAAAAAACCTGCCCTTCCCTCCCCTTCCCCTAACCCTTTCTTCCCTCCTCCCCCCGCGCAACACAGACTGGCAACGCACTATGATATAAAAAAACATGTATACATTTTTACAACTCCCATAAAATCTAAAAAAAGGTTAAGTATATACGTAAATATATTGGAATAGTCTGAGTAATGAATAAATCAAAGAAATGTAGTTAAACAGACAAATAACTCTTCCGGTATTTAAAATACTACATAATTATACACAGTAAACAGTATTTATCCTCACTATATGATCTGTGTTCCAAGCTTGGTCAAATTAAACGTCCGGCCCTTTCCACTTAGCCCTTTGTTGAGTAAACTTTGTATTAGCATAATTTCCATTTCATAAGACAGTACTGGAAAGGAGTTTGTCTGTTTAAGAATCTACAGCAATTGTTGATATTTGAAGCGCTCATGGCTCAATGGTTAGCGTGTTCGGAGACTGTTAATCGAAATAGGTTTGAATCCTTGCGAATTTGCCACATCTGACGGAAAATATCGCGATGAAACCATAGAATGTCAGTATGACTTTTTCTAAGCCCCTGAAAATTTATCTCCAAGTGCCTATTGTGTTCCGACAACTGCATTTGAGAGCCGTTTCCTTCGAAGTTTAGCGTGTTTATGATTTTAGACCACATCGTTATTTCACATTATATACGACTAGCTTCTGCTCGCAACTTCGTCCATGTGAATTACTTTGGGCTAACGCTAACTTTAACACGCGACTTCGTTTACGTTGAAGGTGAAATTTTTTTTAAATAATACGTACGTTAACCTCGATTTTGAAACGTTCTTCATTGGTGCTCCGCTCCTATTGTCTTAGCGTGATGATATATAGTCGATAGCCTTCTTCGATAAATGGGCTATCTAACACAGAAAGAATCGGATCAGTAGTTCCTGAGATTAGCGCATTCAAGGGAACAAACTCTTCAGCTTTATAATATTAGTATAGATTGTGGTCAAACGATAACACCTATAAAGTATTTAAAAAATGTTTTTTTCTTAAATTCGTGAGCCGTACTAAAATTAGTATCGGCCTGTGCCCGCAACAGCCATAATGTTTTTTCCCACAGTTAATGTTGCCAGTACTCACGCTACACTAAGTTCAACCGTGTTTTGATCCTTATTAGAAACAGTTAATTGTGTAATTTATCGAGTATTATTTATATTCTTCATAACTTAACTTGAAATCTCACCTTCAATTTGTACTTTACCACCAATTTCGAAGAACATTTTTATACAAAATATCTGATAGAAAACAACAATTGAAAGAGTAATAGAACACGTTTATTTTCCTGATCAATAAATCATGGTATAAATAGTCCAAATTTCAACTTAGTATCAGATATCAACTGATACGCAAAATAATAACAAACAGCAATAGTACTGATGCTAATGATTAACCTACAGAACCAAATGCATCCAATATCGCACCAAGCAGGTCTCTGAAACGGTGCCTCCGTATTTGACTTTAATTTTAGCCGTGGAGAATGTTGAAGTCTGTAATAAAATCGTGGTATATAGGTATAACATTTCAAAGTGAGCTAAATCCATTTTTTTTTGTATATTCTAGGGGGCAAACGAACAGGCATGTCACCAGACGGTAAGTGATCACCGCCGTCTATAGACACTAGCAACACCAGGGGAGTCGCATGTGCTTTGCCGGCCTTTTAAAGAAGTGTACGCTCGTTTCCTGACGGTTTGTTACTCGTAATAGTTTGGAAACACCGGAGTCATTTTCCAAGACCTTTTTCTTTCTTTCTTCTTTCCAAGTCAAATTTTGTACATGTATGAAGATCATTAAAAAAAAACTAAAAACTTTATAAACGGCAAAATTTGATCCTCGTTATCGGTGTATAAAAAATGGAAAAAACGAGTGCGTGTAACCGTCACACGCGATTGAAGTAAAACTGCTTTATAAGAGACGACGATTAAGTTAAAAATAAATACCTACACCTAGAATTTAAAAAGGCATTACTAGTTACATTATACATACATACATTTATTATCGTCGACCACTATACATTTTAAAACAATAATTTACTTACTTGTCATACTTCAAATATGATATGATTGGTTTATGATAACTGAAACTATATTTTATTTACTTTATAACAAAGAGTTGCTAATAATGTTTCCTGTGTTATTTAAGTTCCGAATTAGCTGATAAATGGCACTACAGATAGTGAAGCTTCAATTTGTTACTTACTTACATTGAAACCAGATGGTAGCACGGTCGCGCGTCCGTATATACATAATTAATTCTATTGAACGATTTTTATTATTATTCAATTTAAAAGAATGTTATAATTTCTTTTTTCGAAAATTTTTGATTGATTTGTTTATAAACTATTTATTGAATAAATCAAAAATATTTAAAAACCGGATGGTACAAAAACGTGACGCCATATTGCTATAACGGACTTCCGTTGCATAGTCGTCCAGTTAACTCTTAGTCGCGCCTAAAGAAGTTTTACACCTTCAGAATCAAATAGGTGCACTTATTTGGCTAATTCTCATTTGTTGTATTCTTAATTGTCAGGATAGGGTTTCTATGAAAGGAAATGTTTGGAAATTCCTACGGAAAGTGAATCATTCGGGTTAAAACATCTCCATATAAAGAGTGATGATACCGAAGTCAGTAGAAAGATTTTCAAATACATTAGACAGAATTGACCGATCGACTTTGTTGTTTTTTCTCGAACTGATTACGCTATTGACTTAGCAAGGTCTTAACAGCTTCACCGGACTACCGGCCGATCAACGTTTAGAAGTACAGTTGCTATTTTATTTCATCACAAAGTCGTACTGTATAGAACAGATTTTGTATAATTTCCTTCCTCGGTACACGCGTGCGAAGCAAGGGCCAGTAGCTAGTTGGTTATATATATTTTACTACCTAACCCAGTCACGCGTTGCTGTGGTTGAATTAATATTATGATAAAGTATTTGGTATTATGAGGTAATGAGTCTGATAAAACTTGATACAGAAAAAGCTAGGTTAAGTAGTAAATAGATAGATACGTAACGCAACACCACAAAATAAACTGGAGTTGAAAAAGAAATTCAAAATTAAAAAGTGGCGCGATCTAGGAGATATCTATAACAGTTGGTCCCACAGTTTTCTGCTAACAAACTAATTTAAAGCGCCACCTATTCGAGACTGATGAAATTTACTATTTATAACAATAATCAACATCGACAATCATTTAATTTGTAATTAGAAAATATTGAGGGCATTAATCGAAATATTAATTATCCTATCTCTCAAGTTGGACCAAATTGTACATAACCACCCTCTGCGCATTGCTAGGGTTGATTATGTTTGGTGCATAATCTCAATTTGCCAATTTTAGATCATTAAGCTATTTTTGCTATCTCTTCAGCCTTTTGATATACTTAGAGGGCGGAATACAATAACGCCAGCGGTTTTAATAACTATGATCAAATAGAGATTATATATACATTTTATATAAACTTTAAGCTAATCTATTAATATCATGAACTGACTAGATCCACTACAGTTTTACAAAACTCTTGGACTTTAAGATCTCTTATTGGTAATTTTGTCCTTCCTAAAAAGAAATTCAAAATAAATATTTTTTCAAGAATTTTGTATATCTTAATGAATATTTAGCCAGATTTTCAATGATATTATTTTTGTTCATCGATTATTAAGAATAAAATATTTTCTTAATTCTCAAGGGTTCTATAAAAATTATTTGATTACGGAATATTTTATTATTTATTGCAGTAAAAGTATTTGTGAAATAAACGTGAATCTGTGGTATAAGAAAATTAATCTAGTATAATGAAAATTAGGACTCAGGTTACAATGACTACTAATAGCTAATGTGAAATCTTACAGTAACGATACTTGAAGTAATTAATTACATCATAATAATTTTGTTATTTTTAAGTAGACATCAATTTTGTAGGAGCCAAGTACCGTCTGCCATATATCTGGAATAAAATAAAATGGAATAAAAACAAATATATTTCTATGTAAAACGCATATAGCAATTACTGAAACAGATTTCATTTAATTAAAACATCTACGTAAGAACTGTTGTATTCTGTCCAATAATAAGTAGATATAAATAAATCAAGCGAAAAGAATCTTTTACTGGTTTCCATTCAGATAGCACACTATTAAATATCAATATACAGTCCTAGTCAATTTTTTTGGCCTCTCTGAATATAGCCGAAGTTCGGGCATGCGCGTAATATAGTCAAGAGTCAACAAAACAAAGTTAAAATATACAAGAATCTAAAATTGACATTTATTTATTCTTAAGTTATCTCAATGTTATTATATATACAATATAATACGTATTTATATCTAAATTTGTGTTCTCCGTAGCCATATTCAGAGCGGTCAATAAGTTTGGAGCAAACTCTGTACCTACATCTAATGTTTTCAAATTATGTCCTATTTTTCGTTTTATTAATATTGGCATTCAATTCTTATGTATTTAAAACAAGCGGGCTCGGCGGACGTAGTCCCGCCATGATAATAATAAAAAACCTTGACAAATTATATACCTAAACCTCCCTCATGAATCACTTTATCTACTGGTGAAAACAGCATGAAGATCCGATAAGTAGTTTTTTTTTTTATTTATTGCGAACAGGCAGACGTGGCAAAGGACATTGTTTCATAATATGCAATGATGATATCTAGCAAATATTTTGCCCTGAATTCCAAGTTTCTACTTCATTTAAGTATTTACAATTTTTTTTAGTTCACCTTTGTAACTCGAAATCTGACAAACTCTTTCGTGCTGATTTTTTGTATTTATTATCATTGTAGGTACGTTAATTAGTTTTTAAATTACCAAATTTTCATAAAAAATCGAAATCTACTTTCCACTATTTGACCACTTGCAGGGAGTATCGAGAATGTAAAAAATGTAAAAAAATTGGAAACTAAATAATCCGGTTTCAAAGGACTTTCCTTTCGCGAATGCTCCGGGTGACCTCCATATTAAGGTTGTCATAGTAGTCTTCAAAATGGGGTATATCATTACATTAACAGGTATTATAATACATTTCAATAACCTAAAGTAATATAAGACCCTAAGGTGGTAAGACCATCGAGTCGTCCAGGTCACACTTCACACATCCGTCGTCAGAGTCCGTTGCTTACATGAAATGTATTATATTCTGATAGATAATCATAAGGTCCTAAAAAAACGAACGCCTTTCGAACATAAATTTCACGGAAGCATATTTATAGAACGAAGAGCAAACTCTGACGGTAAGGAGTACTCATTTGTTATATTATACCTACGTTTTATAACTGCTCGGGTCTTATAATCTACAACACAAATATGATATACTAACTTCTTCCGCATATCGAAACGTAAGTTATAAGAAATGTAGTTGAGGTTCGCTATATACAAAAATAAAATGAAAAAACCGATTAGGACAAGAGCAAAAGCGACAAATTCTATGTACCACAATATATTTGTAAACACTCCTTGCATTATATCTGCACCATGCAAGATCTTTCACTACCTATTATTTATTATGTGGATTATTTTTTTTAATTTGACTTTGTCACCAGCATTCTATTTATAAGTTGTCTTGTAAATAGATTCAAAATAATGTGATAATGAGTTTTTGTATATCATAAACTATTAAAAAACATTTTTTTTGTTATAATATAATATTATTTAAAATTCAATTAGAACATTTGAAATAGACTAAATCTATTTGGATTACAAATTTTTATCTTTTTATGCTATAAATCGTACATGTACTGTACATTTTGTCCCCCTAAATTTTTACCTACGGCATTCACATCCATTAAATTTATTGGGAAACAGCTAAGATTTAAAGATTACAATAACGTAACCTTGTGAACGGGCTGTATTTCTAATTAAACTATTATTAATAACATGCGATTATAGACAGAACTTTAACTTCAAAGTAGTAGTTAATAGGATGTGACCTTATCATTTAACTTCAGGTGGGCTGTCTTGTTGTCCTTTTGCATATAATAAAAAGTTTAATAGTAATCAACACCGAAAAGTTTCACGTTTCTAATCCAGGTTACAACCTATTAGAAACAGTTTAGTCAATTCTAAATTGCCTAATAATTGAATTGAACTGTCGAAAGCTTATTTGAACCAGCTACCTAGATTTGTTGCTGTGTTGGGTGCAATCGTCCATACAGGGCATATGGTTTGTTATTTCGATACATCACTAAAGTTGATTCAAATTTAAATGTTACGTGCTGGCTCAATAGCCCGGATGTTTAGAGTAAAAAGTGAAAAAAGGTAGGTGAATTGATTGACTACAAAACGACACACTTCAATTTTATTTCAATTAACTTTTTTATAAGAGGATGTCAGTAGTGAAAGTTAGATTATTTTAAAATTTGAGCATTATGTATGTGAATAATGCCAGTCACTTATACAAAACTATGTATTGACTTCAAGCTATGGCAATAATTGTAAATCATAACTATCACGAGAACCTGATTGATGATATACAAAAAAAAATTAGCAATTTTATATAATTCAAAATATTATATAGGTGCATATTATAAATTCAATATTAGTGCATTTCGAATATAAAATGTAGACGATATCAACAGTAACAATTAAATTTCGCGCGATAGTCAGGGTTACCACACTATAACAACTTTTAATAATACAAAATTTACTTAATTTTAATAATTGAATTCATTCGCACATACTACGCAAAATCACTTAAATATTATTGATAATAGATTAAGCTAAATTTATACTAATAGAATGTAGTTGATTTTGGAGTATTGAGATGCAACAAATTAACTACATAATAACTACCCAGTGCAAGAAAACAATTTTTCTTGTGATTTTATTCATAATATGACTAGCTTTTGATTTATTTTAATGTCAATAACTTACAGTAAGGATAAATCATTAAAAAATCCGTATTTGTCAACGTTGATTGCTTTATTCAGTTTGTACAAAATATCCCTGATTTCAAGTCTACGATAAATATTTTACCTTTCTTTTCTGTAGCGGGCAACAAGACAATACATAAAAATGTCGACCACATCATCAGCTGGTCTTTTGATGTTTCTACTGGTTTATGTCAATATTTCTAGAAGTGTTGCCAAGTAAAATGTATTTGCAGTAATTTCATTACAAAAGTCATTTACTGTGCAATATTCAATAAAAATGTGTATACGAAGAAAGCTACATTCTATTTGCTGAAAATCAAGATAAGAATCAACATAAAACACAACTTAATATCATGCCAATGACATTTTTTTAATTCTACTTATTGTGTAATGCGCTGTATTTAATGAATATATTTTTAAAATCATTAAGATTTAAAAACTAAAATACTTCCGTTTTTTTTAATACTACCTAGCAACACAAGTTATCAGTTTCCTGCTGTGTTTTCCGCAAAAATGTGTTATCGTTGTATCCAAAATGGTACATTTTAAATATAAATATACTGGAATAGTTACCGTTTGGAATATTTTTTTATAACGAAGAATATTTAATATCAATATAGCAAAAAATTAACCAAGTGTATACATACTTTTTCAATATTAATACAAAATAGTTGTGTAAAAATTCGAAGTTTTTCGGTCTAGTCACAGAAAGTCAATTATGAATTTATGATTTAAATTATTATGGATAACTGGTTCGAGGAAGATACGAAAATGAGAGGTACTATACGCGACTGGCGTAAAGCGCTTCGAACACCAGCTACGTACAGAGTTGGGAATGCAGTGAGATTGCAACCTCAATTCTTATTCTTTATGATTCTTATATCTGTATTATCCATTCTATTATTTTGCTGTTATTGGTGGACAAATTTCCAGTCGTATCATTTAGAAAAATGGACATATACTAACAGACAGTATAACTCTACATATCCTTTAACAACACCATTAGTAGCTGGAGATTTATTTACATTCCGTATCGGCATTGTTGCTGATTTAGATACTAACTCTAAAAGTGTCACTAAACCACACACATACAATAGTTACTTTAAAAGAGGTCTGTTGAGTTATAACAGGGTTAAAAATCAAGTAACAGTTACATGGGATACAGAACCTGCTATGTTATTGACATCTACATATTCACACAAAGGGCGAGGGATGGAGTTGTCAGAATTGATTGTATATGATGGTAGATTACTCACATTTGATGACAGATCAGGAATGGTGAGTTGAAATTGTTTAATTTATATATTACTAGCTGTGCCCGCAACTTCGTCTGCGTGGACGTTTATGTAATACAGTGATCTATAAAGTCATCTGAATGTATTAAGTCCATTTACTTGACTACTTTTCTCTCGTACTTACGTCGCGTCGTCATTAAAACTACAATAACTTTTGATAGAGTGGATTGATTTTATTGAAACAAACACTAAGTTACTCCCGAGGGTATGCTTTATGATTTTCTTGTTGCAGTTTTATTGTGAACCCCATACTTTACCAGTGATGTGTGTTCATACAAACAAACAGACAGACAGACATTTCTAACAATGATTGGAATGTATTCTATTACTTATTCCTAGACATCTGCAACAATTTTTTTCATGAAAATCGAAAAAGTACAGATACATTCTTATTATATGTATAGACTAACCGGCCCAGTGAACGTTTTCCCGCCCTGATAATAAAAAACTATGATAAATTATAAACCTTTCTCATGAAACACTTTATATACTAGTGAAAAGCCGTTTAGTAGTTTTTGAGTTCATAGCGAACAGAGGTGGCATAGGAGTATGTTTTATACTATGCAAAAATTCCGAGATACCTGCAACAATTTTTTTTCATAAAAATCTAAAAATACAGACACCTTAGATTTACATTCTTATTATAGATAGTATATATTTATGACTTTCATATATCCTATCGATTCCTTTTAGGCCATGATATCTAATTAAACTTCATATGACCTTGAATTTATGTTTTAAAGTATGCTTTTATAATTTTCAGATATTTGAAATAAATAATAATAAAATGGTGCCATGGGTGATAATGACAGATGGGAATGGTCATGTGGAGAAAGGTTTCAAGTCCGAATGGGCAACAATCAAAGATGAAATATTGTATGTTGGATCAATGGGAAAGGAATGGACAACGAGTAGTGGAGTCTTTGAGAGCTATGATCCAATGTGGGTCAAAGGTGTCAATGTTAATGGAGAGGTTATTGAATAATATTTTCATTGTATATTAATTTCAAAATAATAATCTCATAAACATATCCTATACTATCCAGGCAGTTTTGGCTCGAGCCACTGGCATAACTCAATACTTTTGGTTTTGGTTAAAATCTACCAATGGTTAACTTATATTTATGACATAATGCTCAGTGCTGCGTCATGTAAAGTTCATAAAAATTGATAATAGTAATTAACTGCTTTTATACTTAAGTATTATAATATACCTGAATGTATAAAAGGAAAATTTACGAACTGGCGTTGTGGCTGTATACAAGGGAAGTTCTCAAACTCTATGTACTGGTCATATATTAGCAACCTAATGAATACAATAGTGTAGTAGGAAGTAAATCCAAGTACTGGTTACAACAAAAATAATGAAAAAGAAATTAGAGTAGCATTTTCAGAAGTGACACTCAAAAAATCCAAGTTATCATTTATGTTAATTGTACTGTCTGTAGTTTTTTTTTATTTTCTAATGATTAATAATACTAAATCATAATAAAAAGAGCATTCAGTACAATACTCATATATATATGTGTGGATAAATTATACAGCATTTACAGTACTCGCCAATCTTTTTGAAACTCTGTATGTTGATTTGCATAACACAAATTTAAGTATAAATAGATATTACATATATAAAAATCTTCTTTTACAAGGTATACAATTAGTATGTAGATTCCCGCATTAGAAATAGGTCTTAAGGATAAATAAATGCCCATTTTAGGTTTCTATAACAATATTTTAACTTTGTTTAGAAAACTCTGGACTGAGTAATTTGCACAATCCCAAACTTAAGACTGTATTTCAGGGCTGCTACAATAATGATGGAAGACTGAAAATACACTAACTTTTTTATCAATTTCTTTTAATGTCAAAGGGCAGCAAACAGGCAGATTGCCCATCTAATGTTAAATGGTTACTGTCACCTATGGACAACTCCAACACCAGAGGCTTCACTACTGTGTTGCCATCTTTGAAGAGCGTGTTTCAATCCTTTTTTGAAGAGCCCAAGTTCCAAGAATTAATTTTGTTAGATTTGGTTAGGTTACTTATTTCGTAGGTGGTAGAGCCACACTGAAGCTATTACTGGTTTCAGCATGAATGGGTCGGCTACCAGTCTCTCATAGAAATACCGACGTGAAGTAAAAGTGCTTGCATTGTTGCATTTTGTTCGGTTAGTGAGAGCGCCGGAGGCCCACCTTGTAAAAGGTGGGCAACACACTTGCCACTCCCCTGGTGTTGCTAGTGTGTTTGAACAGCGGTAATCACTTACCATCAGGTGACCCGACTGTTCATTTGCCCCCTATGATATAAAAAAAAAATAGGTTTGTTAATTATACGTTTTATTTTATTCAGGTACAACACCTCAGTTGGATTAATCAATACAAAGCCGTAAGAGGTTCTATCGGCATTCAATGGCCAGGGTACATGATTCATGAGTCAGGTATCTGGTCCTCAATTAAAAAGCTGTGGTATTTTTTACCACGAAGATGCAGTAATGAGCCTTACAATGAAACAAAAGATGAACTGATGGGATGTAATTATTTGATAACTGCAGATGAGAATTTCAAATATGTTAAAGCTACTCAGGTATATTTTAATTATATTTTATCTGTATATACATCTCTTTAAGTAAATATGGAGATTGAGATATAGCATTTCACCAAGATATAAACGAATGGTGTAGATTAATGGGAAATTAAATGATAGAAATTGGCTAAAAGAGAGTGAAACATGCGATATAAAATGTAAAATTGTGACAATAGTAGTAAGCTTACAAGTGAACTTGTGTTCTAGTTTTTGTATGATGAACATAATTGTCAATTCTGTTTCTAGATAAAAAAATAATTATGTATATGGTCATATTCATATAACTTTTAAATAATTAATTTCTTGGAAACAGGCTCGTAACCAATTCTAGTAACTAGTAAATAGTTATAGGATTTTTTTTTCGATAATTCCAGTATGATAAAATAATGAGTAGAGTTTTTATTTATAATTCTGGAAGATAATAGAACTGGAGACACTGAAAAAAAAATAAGTCGCACAAAGCAAAGTTATAAAAAAAAATTATCACTGTGATAAAGACAAAATTAGAATGTCGACAATAATTACATGAACCTATTAATATTTGATTTAATGTACATATATAATTCTACATTTTATTTTGTGATAAGAATAATTATGTAATATATAAACCTTTTTTTTTACGTTTATCAATTTACTTGGTAATTATATTAGTATTGGTGATGTTCTGAACGCAAAAATGGACATTATTATTTTCAGTTGTTTTTTGAAATTTTCTTATTAGTATTAGTAATACTTTAGAACCATTGTTGCGGTAAAGGGTTAAAAAAAATACTTTATAGGTTTTAACGTTTGGCCACAATGTCATCTGATGTTAATTGGCAATGTCTATTGTTGTTGTTTTTCTGGCCTTTACAGCTTCACCCAGTTTTTTGGGTTTAAACTGACTTAGCTCAAGTGTTTTAAAGTGGAGATTTTCGGCTTGGGCTGTTGCCTTGCATGTAAATATCGAGCTACCTATATATAACCATCAACGCTAAACAAAACTTGCATGCAATAATATTGTACCTGAATAGTGCAACACATTAAAAGTCCATTCCCACGGCGACAAAGCACGGCTACAAATCGCCAAAAGCCGAACGAACGCATGCATGTATTTTGGATCGGACAAAATTATGTCTGGCTGAATGGCAACCTTCATATTATACTCGTAATGCCACTTATAGAACACACGGCTGTTACGGCCTGTTATAGGCGTGAAATAGAAGTCAAGTAGGGTATTTGTAAACTGCACGGGCCCGTATAGAGGAGCATTGGCGAACATCTACTCCCCCTTAAGAGATCTGCCATCTTGACCCCTCAGACCGCAGTCGGGACCTCTCGGAGGGGCCAGTACCTAACCGTACTTCTGATGTTTTTGGAATTTGCGTACATTTAGTAGTTTATATTGGTAACACTATCCGTTAACGGTGAATGAAAACATAAAATATAGAATTACGGATTTCTCGGAGTTTGAAATTGAAAACACCTCGTGGGCTGACGTGGTGATTATGGCCCGTACCTTTCCTTAGAAAAGAGGCCTATGACCCTGCAGTGGATCTCTTACAGGATGATGTGATGATACACATGGTAATAAACCTATCACAGTGACCATTTTTTAGCTGGTCACGTTTCGTTGTCAGCCAATTAATATATATAGTTGTCAAAAGTGCTTGTGTGTGCAAAGGTATATGTTTGTTTGTTGACATCTTTACTAATGTTAAACTGTATCACAAATTTCAACGCCCTCCGTATGGACTATAATTGCTTAATCTACAATTTGTCAAACTGCATTCGCACCCTTGTGTCTGTCTGTGTGTTTGTTTATACACAAGGTCCAAATTCACATGTTGAGTAGGTACTATGCTTAAAAAGTTTTTCGACTTGTGTGGAGTTCAAGCCACAAAGCTGCGTACTGACGAATATTTTTTTTGGGTTGTTACAGATCACAAAACACCAACCAAAACTTGGTTTCTCGTCATTCAAGTTTATACCTGGATCGAACGATGAAGCCATTGTCGCTTTGAAAACGACAGAGTTTGAAGGGAAAACCGCAACGTACATCACAGCTTTCACGACAGATGGTGCCGTGTTGTTGCACGACACGCTGGTGGAGAATCACAAATACGAGGGACTTGAGTTTATATAATTATTAAATACCATAGTGCAATGTTAATCGTAATGTAAATATTCTGTATAAAATACATTATAGTCTGTTTTGTTATTTGTTGTTTTATTGTAAGTACATATCGGCAACTGCAAAATCTGGAAATGGACACATAAGGTGTTATTACAAAAAAGATAAATACGTATTGAACCCTGCCTTTAAAAAGGTCTCATATTAAATGCACCGCGGTCGCTGAATGTTCGCCATCTTGCTTTTTTGTCTCGTTTAGATTACGTTAGGTTAGACTTGTGGAAAAGGATTACGCGAACTTGCCTCGGGCGAGCGCGATGCGTTTATTAGGAAACTTTTTTAAACCAAGTATTTAATACGTATTTAACTTTTTTCTAATAACACGGCAACAGTTCTCAATTTTTTCGTATGTAGATAGGGGTTGATCAAGTGTTACGTTAGCAGAATTTTTGTAATTCGTGACAACCCCCTCAGCAAAAGTAAGCAATGCTCCAACCACCCCTAATGTTCACGTAAACATCTATATAAGTATGGTTTTATCAGTTCTTTTATCTATTTATGGGCAGCAGTTAACAAGTTTATAAATAAGGAATTTATCTATACTAATATTATGAAGCTGGAGGGTTGGTTTGTTTGGTTGAATGAACTAATCAGAAATTCAGGATCTACTGGTACGATTGAAAATATTCTTTCAGTGTTAGATAGCTCATTTATCGAGGTAGGCTATGTATCATCGCTAAGACAAATAGGAGCGGAGCACCGATGAAGAATATTTCAAAGTCGTTATTTTTTCTTTTGAGAGCTTCCGTTGTGTGTTAAGGTTAGCCCAAAGTAACTATACCACGCGGACGAAGTCGCGAGCAGGAGTAGTCTATAAAAGAATTAACTTATAGCTACTAGGATAATGATAGCGTACGGCTGCGTGCTTCATATATACAACTTACACATATAGATCCCTTATGTCACCAAAAATAAGCAAATCAAAGCCCCTCCCCCTTAAGTATTTACATAATACTTGAATGGCCTCATACGACAAAATAAATCAAAGACTTTATCATTACTCTGAACATTTAAAGTTCTGTTTTATATAATGTACCTACTCAAGAATGTTTAACACTAATACATTCAATCTCCAGAAAAATGTACATGATAAAAAAGAAACATATATGACCGTTAGTAATAAACTTGTCAAGTAACCATATTATTGTTATAAGACCACTGGTGAACTTATGTCACAGTTGGCATGTATGGGTATAATTCAACGCCTTATATTTAGGCTGCATTCTGTTTTACTGTTAATAATATGCAAGACCATAAAAATATTACTAAAACGACATAGAACTGGACTCACTATCCATTGGAATAAAATTAATATGATATACCCATTTATTGGAAACTAGCGGCCCGCATCGGCTTCGCACGGGTATAAAATATATAGCCTATGTCATTCACTGAAAAAAGGATTAAAATCGATCCAGAAGTTTTGATTTATTCATTACTGCCCGTGGCCCGCCTGCGTTTGTTGCAATGTAAGCGGAAAAAATGTAATTATTTACAACATCACATTAGAAACCTCAAAAATAACAGTATTTCTCCAGTATTTAATGGATGTTATTATAGATATAAACCTTCCCCTTCAATCACTCTATCTATTAAAAAAACCGCATCAAAATCCGTTGCGTAGTTTTAAAGATTTAAGCATACATAGGGATATAGGGACAGAGAAAGCGACTTTGTTTTTATACTATGTAGTGATTATAGTATAAGAGCAAATATAGAAATCCTATTATCTAAAGTTAGTATTAACTCTTATTTAGCATAATGTATATATTGCATATAATTAATTTGTCATTTTTAAGTCGACACACAAAATTGATTAAAAAACGAATTAATCATTGTACTGTTTGATACCTACTACAGAATTTTCCGATACAATATGAGATAAAGAAATAATTAAAATATCTCATACATGCGTGTGATAAGTTATGCTTCTGCAGTTGTAACGAAAATGGAAAAAAATAGGTGTGTAATGGGTTAATTAAATCAATTACTAGAATATTTTATAAAACCTTTATTTATTAAAAAACAAAGTAGATATACTGAAAACAACAAAGATAAAATAAATATATAATGCATAGAGCACAGAATACGATTTCATTTAAACTCCCGCTTACATCATAGTAACCACGAATCTATTGGTTCTACACAAAGAATATAACAGACACAAACACAAACTATTTATAAGAAAAAGATCTACAATAAAAGCGTTTATATGAAAAATTAAGCTTAAGAGACAAGGAACATTGCACCAAAATATAACATTCGATTAAAATATTGTTAATTTCGCTCTGCCCTAAAAAGGGCACAAATAGCTTTTCTTCCGTTTTGTATTTGAAATTTCATTTCAAACCAATAGATCGAGTTATCTCTTCGAAGACGGTCCAGGCCATGGCTGCCATTAAAGTTCTACGTAACATTCTTGGAACCGCACCTTTGAAGTAACCCTTGAAGCCATCGGTCTGAAACAAAAAAAGTTATATAAGTGACGTACATAGACCATAAAATGTAGTGATGTGGGATAGGGAGTCAGAAGTCGATGATTTTATTATCTCGATTGTGTATCAGAATCGACTATCGAACCTGTGAACCCCTTAGTAGTATTTATTACATTGGTCCAATTGTAAACTTTGTCATGGAGTTTACTGGATGTTATATTTTATTCATAGTCTTGTGTTATTTGGCTCTATATTGCGTAATGTTGGTGGTGTTTTACGTAATATAGTTTGGTTATTGTTCACAAGTGGAGTGGATGGGATAATACCACGTAGCATGGATTCTCTGACTTGCCACAAAAACTCCCTGGAAAGTTCTAACAAGATGGCCACCATCTTGTTAGTTCATTAAAATGATCGCAAGGCACTTGTAATACCGTTACCTACTTCACAATGCCAATAATAATCTACTAGAGGATTGGTTGCCAAAAAAACTGTATCACTACAATTGTATCGCCGCAACCACTCAATGGTGCCGTTAGACATTGAATTAATATTTCACGACTGCAAAAAAAAATGAAAACTTTGGCTTGTTACCTGACAAAGTCAAATTTTATGGCAACCTTTCCTCCCAAAATTGTTCATCCCAAAAAGAAGACGGAAAATACAAACTCTGTCAGTAATAGAAAAAAAAGAGAAGTAACGTGGAATGAAGAAAAAAATGTGTTAATAATTACTTTGATTTTGTAACTGATAAAGTCGAATTCCATTGCAACGTTTTCTCGCAAAATTATTTAGCTCAAAAAGGACGCAAAATAGATACTTTGCCAGAGACCGTACCGTACCGTACCGTAGAAACGGACAGAACTAACGCGAAATCAAGCAAATAAGACGTCAAAATACAAGAATTGTTAAGTGTCAATTCTATCAAGAATGCAGACTGGTATGCGCTATTCTTTATGTTTTTTTTTTTTTTTTTTTTTTTATATCATAGGAGGCAAACGAACAGGTGGGTCACCTGATGTAAGTGATCACCACCGTCCATAGACACTTGCAACACCAGGGGAGTCGCAAGTGCGTTGCCAACCTGTGTGGGGGGGGGGGGAGGAGGAAGGGAAGGGGAAGGGGAAAGTGGAAGGGGACGGGAGGTGGATCTCCGGCGCTCTCACTGACCGAACGAAACGCAACAATGCAAGCACTGTTACTTCACGTCGGTTTTCTGTGAGAGGGTGGTACTACCCCGAGCGAGCCGATCCATTCATGCTGTAACCAGTAATAGTTTCAGCGTGGCTCTACCACCTACGAAAAGACCTACCCACCTATAAAGACATCGTCAATAACTACACATTTATAAAAGCGATAACGCTAATGATAAGAGAATCGTAAATATTATAAATCGATTTACTTGTTACTGATAATAATAATATCAGTGTGCAATCGGTTAATCGCTCCTCATGTCTACTTTTTGGGTCATTAATACTTTTTTTTCCCTTATTCAATAACACTATCAATGAAAGAGATATGATTCAGTTATAAACAAATGGTTACAGTCTTTTGATACTAAGAGGTGATGTAATCAGAAACGGTGTTGCCAACCAAAAAAACCCTTTTGAAATGCCAGGATTTTTTTAGGAATGTACGCTTATATGGTGTACTAACTTCATTAAATTATAGATTTTCTACTGATATACCTCTCTACTGATTTTCCGACAACAGATACTGTGATCTTTTACCTCTATTTAATTAATTAAATAATAAAAGAATACTTCATCAATTGTCGAATTTAACATACGAAATTAAATTGGATGCTTGATAAATTCCCACTAATTAGTCGAAACATAATATATTTGACACGGCCTTCGAAACTAACACACCGGTCATGCGTGCCTTGATAAACTCTTTATTGGACCGATTGCGTACATTTTAGCGAGGTTACTTATTGCAAAAACTTTATACCAAATATCTGGATACTCAAATTGCATAAGCTTAGATTCACATATGTAAGTTACATACCATAAATATAATGTATAAATTAAATAAAGATATTTAATTTTTAGGATGATTAGTGTGAAGTAGTGCCTGCATTAAACTTTTTTTTTTACTTTATTTTTGGCAACCATTCTTTTAGATTATTACTGCCATTGTCGAGTAGTTCATAGTATTACAAGTTAGTGTCGAGCGATCATTTCAATGTCTAATGTTTATGTTCCAACAAGATGGTGGCTCCCTTGTTACAACTTTCCAGAGAACTTTTGTGGCATTTCAGAACTCATGGTCCGTGGTATTATTTTCCATTCACTTCACTTATGCACAATAAACAAACTATATTACATAAAACACAACCAATTTTACAGAATATAGAGTCAAGTAACACAAGATTATAAATAAAATATAAGATCCACTACAGTACAGACTAAAATCCCGCCAAAAACTCCAATATTCAACTTTATAATACCATAAAAAAAGTAATTGTTGTGGGTGATTATCATTAGGCAGATGGCAAAAATCAAAAACACTTTATTTAATTTAGGCCTCGAGAAGGCGAGTATGTATTTCAAAAATACCATCAGATCAGACTAACAACCTAATCATCGAGAAGAACCGGCCAGAAATTCGATCTGGTTCACCTTTTTATCGTACATATTTGCAGAAAAATACATAAGAGTTACTGTTGATTCCAGACGTCACCATCGTTCACATATTGATTCATTCTACAATACGTTGCCTTTTCAAAACAAAACCCGGCCAGATATGATACGTGATATACTGGAAGATACTAGATCTTTAAGAACAATGGAAACGGTCAAATACAAGTAGAATTTTGATAAAAGAGTCCACATTTTCAACCTCTTTAAATTAGCATTCGATATGCTCCAAATTCTATAATGCGTTTAATTTTTTGCAGGTCGGCATGATAGCGATGACTGCCATTGCTATTTAACATTGACAGTCGCCGTTGTTTATGGACTGTACTGTACTTTCCAGTAGTGCAGTCATTTTGCTGAACCAGTGTAAAAAAAAAAAAAATTGTATCAAGATTTAAAAAAAATGATATACCTAAAACGAAATACATGGATTCACATACCTATTGAGTATAATAATAACAATTTGTAATAATAGAAAAAAGTACATTCTATTGTCGTTATATTTCAAAATGAGGTAAATCCAATTTTACCCGCTCTAATATTTTACGTTATTCTTCAATATCTTCAAATTTTGTACATGTGAAATATGAAAATAATAAAAAAAAAACTTATAGACGACCAAATTTAAACATCGTCCTCGGTGTATAAAAACTGGAATTCTTTAAAAAAATACATGTTATATGGAAGATTACAATTGGATTTCGCTCATTTTGAAATGTTACGACTCAGTTCTTTCTGTAAAACAACACCCACCTGATGGACATAAACGGCGGCGCTAAAGGCGTTGGGAAACTTATCCGGGTACAGTTGCATTTTGGTCTTAAGCACGTCAGCAGGGTTAGTGGCGAGGGAAGCCGCTATACCCGCCACTACACCGCAGCTGAAGTGTATTGCGCTAGCAGCACTTGCTGATTGCAGCCATTCTAATTGAAATAGAGAATAACAGTCAACGTTTGTTTGATGATTCATCTATACATATAATAAGTATGTAAATCTAACGTGTCTGTACTATGCAGATTTTTATTAAAAAAAAATGTTGCAGGTGTCTAGAAATAAGTAATAGCATACATTTAAATCAATTTTAGAAATGTCTGTCTGTTTGTAGAAACACGAATCACTGCTAAAATACTGCGTTCATGATAAAACCTCTTCAATAAAATCATAAAGCACATCCTCGAGTAACATTTATTTTAATCTTTATTTCATTCAAATCGGTTCGGTCTATCAAAAGTTATTGTAATTTTAATGACGACGCGACTTAAGTAGGAGAGCAATAGTAGCAAGTAAGTAAATGGACTTAATACATTTAGATGACTTTATTAATCGCTAAGAATCGTAAGAAATTACATAAGGTTTCTCGCGGATGAAGTCGCGGATACAGTTGTCATTGTATGAAACTAAGCAAAGTTCATTGAAAAGAAACATTTAACCTTAGTATCCATTTATCATTACACATATGATTTGAGTGCCTGTTTATAATTACTCGTTTAATTTGGGTATTTATCACTACACATTTAATTTGAGCAAACATTTATCATTGTATATTCGATTTGAGTACCCATTTATCATTAACTGAAATTGATTGTGTTTCATATATCATTATTGGCCTATCTGTTTACATATTACTTTGCTAAGTGCCGACTGCGAGTGATGTTCTGACTTATTTTCTGACTTAACTAAGTAAAAGTAATTTTTATGAATCCAAACGACGAATTAAATATTATATTATGTAACTTTACATTGAAACAAAAATGTTTGTAAAACATCAGATACTTTTAAATTCACGAAAAATATAAAAGGACCTGAGAAATAAGAATAACACGAGTGAAAAGACGACAAAATAAATAAAAAGATTTATACCAAAGAAGGATATTGACATGAATAAATGAATTTAGTTTACGCCCGTGAATTCACAAGACATATTTAAAAAATGCGTCACGTTACGAATGTATTTGAGAAATACAGATTCGTTCTTTTCTAAGATAAACCAATATTAAATGAATATTAGATATTAAAGAGATTATAAATAATAATCAGCATACGTAATATATGATAGTACATACAAGTAAACTGACTAACAATATATCGAACGTAGACATTCCTTATGAAATTACATTGAGTTTTTTATTACATTTGAAATAGATTAAATCAGTGATTTAATATATGTTTAGGTAAAACAATAATTAGTATTTATTAGTCAATTAAAATACATGAAACTCTCTACAATAAACATTAGATACATAAATTTAATAAGATTTCAAAATCTTTTATTCATTTGACCGCGATATTACAATTTTGGTAACAAAATCCTTACCTTTAGGTACGGCTTGTTTAGTTTGCGTGTAGAACATAAGATATAGGCCTGAAAAAGGTGCATCTCTTGCCAAAGTAGGGCCCAGTCCACACGAAAGGCCACGTATACCCTCAGCCTTGTAAATGGCTTTTAATGCACCGCCCAAACTGTCATATTTGTAAACACCAGATTCATATCTGTTGAAAAAGAAATTATGACGTCACCATCTGTTACGTGAAAACATTTTTAGCTGTAAGAGGAATCATATATCATATCATATATTTTTTTGTAAATAAACAATAAATTTTATATTCCTAAACAATATAAAAAAAATTAGTCAAGTGTGAATCGCCCCGCGTTCCCTGGTTCTTTCAACACCACACGGTACAGTTATTTGTATTAGGGATTAACTAAATAACTTTTTTTTTCATTCGTTTAGAAATTTAATACAAATTCGACCCCCGTTTGTTAGATTTATATTACTTGTTGTTTTACTGTTCATACAGTTTTCAGTAATTCCACACAACTTTGACGTTTGCACGATTAGATACAATGGAACAAAAATACATTGTTTTTGCTGGTCCGCCTTGATATTTTGTTTTTTAATTAAAATCTTTGATTAAAATCATTTAATTAGAAACTTACAAATATAAAACCTCATACTCTGAAATAATCTAAAAGGGGCTACATATTATAATTTAAAAAAAATGTGTCCATTCCTATCTTATTTATCGTATCTTATCCGTCATTTCAATGTAGAACGTTTTATCAAAGTTATAAGATAAAGTAATCCTCCTACTTTGTAATAAACAGTTAGAAATTTCAAAAATTTAAGCTTAAAATGATCGAAATACAAATATTTACTCTTTATTTAGACACAATCGCAGCCCAACAGCCATTTTTTTTTAATCAACAAGTTACTCAAAAATCATTATTAATATTTGTCGGTATTTTTTAATGTATTAATATAACCTAAAACTTAATTTATTGAAAACTAGTTGATTCCTATCGGCTTCCTTAGCCATTACTAAAAAACTAAGCGTCTATCGATTCCAGAACTATCTACGAAAAACTTCGCATCAAATAGTCATAGATCTATACCGATACAGTCAATAGTTTTGACATGATTAACCCGCAAAAGAACTATATTTTAATCACATATAAATAGTCTATTGTGTGGTAAAACTATCATACGAAACACTTAATCCATTGTTTAAACAACTCACTACGTCTTGACCCCTAATTTATTATTTAATCAGGCATCGAGTACAATGTACTCAAAGGAAAAAAAACAGTCACATTTAAAACAAAAGAGTAGGTATAAATTATTGTAATTACGGATAAGATTATAAAACGATAGATCCAATTATCATATTAGCTGTTGTGACGTAGGCGACATGCCTACTGATAGTAAGCATGTAAATAAAAAAAAATGATAACCGGCTGTCGTCATGTCGCAAAGTCTCTTGATCCCGAATAGTAAAGAGTTCCTATATAGATAATAATAGACTCATAGATCAAGTCAGATCTTACGTATTCGATAATAATAAATTATTAACAGTGTCATTCGCAATTTGGATAACGGAGTTTTCCTTGTTCCTGGTCATAGATGACGTACATCCTAATACTCGTCAATCTTTATGACCACTCTGAAGATAGCCGTAAGTTAGAATAGTTAGAGCCGTAAACTGTAGAATCTAATACAAAACAGAGTTTAAATATTACTATAGAAATTTACAATTTGCTTTTATATATCCTTAAGTTGTTTCGATGTTATACATATAATACATATTTGTACCTATATTTGTGTTTTACACAACTATGTTCAGAGCGGTCAAAAAGTTTGGTGAGGTTTGTACATTACATTTGGTTAGTCAATTTTGGGAATAGTTACTTTGGGTTAAGACGCAGCGGAATCTCTCAAAAGGAAAAAGACCCCGATTTAAAAAAAATTTCAATGTTACTCCGCTCCTATTGGCATTAGCGTGATGATATATAGCATATGACACTCACAAATAACGTGGCTTTCTATTGGTAAAAGTAATTTCAAAATCGGTTTACTAGTTCCTGAGATTACCCCCTACAACGTCACAACGTCACAAACTCACAAACTTTACCTCTTTATAATATTAGTATAGATAATAAAATGACCACTTATAGAAATTTCAATTTCTAGATAATCTGCAGAATTTCATTTCAGGACCGCAATATAAAGGCAATTACCTAACTCTTACTCATCTAAGTCACACTTATTTAATATAATAGATAGTGAATTTAAATCTTACCTAGTTTTTATCACAGTGATTGGTATAAGTGCGACCCCGCTCATCGTTCTCGCAACCACACCGAGCATGACCGCTTCCAACGCTCCCAAGTCGCCCTTAGTCTTTCCCATCTTCCCTTTCAACCAATGGAGTGAAGAGAAGTACAGTCCAACACCGGGCACACATCGAGCTATCGACGGAACCATGCCACGCCATAATCCAACGATATGTTCTTGACGGATGATGTTCGTAAAAATTGTGATCATACCCGGTTGGATTCGACTACTGAAAGGACAAGTATACTTGGTAAGTAAGGTAAACTCGTCACATAAGCCTGTAAGAGACCCACTGCAGAGTCATAGTCCTTTTCCCAAAGGAAGTATGGGGAGAATCATAACACCAGCCCACGACGTATTGGCGATTTCAAGCTCCGAGACAGAAAGAGAAATCTAGTCCTATATTTTCCCACACAACGGTGCTATTACAAGAATATTTCTCAGGTTCAGGTTACCTCACTATGTTTTCCTTCACCGTTAGTGTTTAAATTAGTAAATGTACGCGAATTACAAAAAAATCGTTAGTACGTGCCGTGGTTCTAATCTGCGGATATCGAATTACCATTCCATCGGTCAAATGCTAAGTATAATACGAAAATTGTGTATGAAATTATAATGCCCAAAATTTTCCATAAAATTAAACTCAGTTGTGGTAACATTACATTTTCATTAATAATATATTAAATATACCCTCAAACTCAATTGAATAACGTTGAGATAGGTACTGATGATTAATTTACTAATAATCGAACTAGAAAAAACACCTTATGAATAAAATACAGTGACCGAGTTAAAGTCAAGGACATTATAAACGCAAGAAACAACAGCTGCATTTAAAACAAATAAATCATAGAAAACAGTTTTATTCGAAGTAAAATACATTTTAAATGAAAACAGTAGAAACTATTGTTAATGACGTAACGTTTATAATATAATAAGTCAACGTTAAAGATTTTCTACTATTCTAATGACGTATATAAAACTTATCGGATTTAAATAACAAAAAAGATGTTATCTATTAAATGATTATTATGAATCGTTTCAATGATATAAAACACGCCATTATAAGAACATAAGATGGCAACGTAATAAGAAATAACGCTAGAAATGTAAAAGATTCTAAAGAAAAACTTACTTAATAGTCGTCGCAACAACATGATGCGTTGGGTTCTGCAGACGAGTCTTCACCAAATCCAAAGGTTGGAAAAGTATGGTGCTAAACGTCCCGGAGAAAGACCCCGCAAGAAACGCCTTGAAGACGGGGTGATACTGCAAACGAAGAAAAAATGTTTTATATATCCGTTATTACCCAATAAAGATATACACAGGTTAAAGTGTATCTTGTCAAATATAATACATTATATTATCAACGCCATAAGGGAGTTTTTATCAGAAACCAAACTTACATTTGCCACGATATCCATTCTGATGTGAAGTCAACTCTTTTTGTATTGACACGAAACACGTCGTCAGGTAATATCTTTGGAGTAAACACCGAACTTGTAATCCTCAAAATCGTATAGCCAATGGCAGAATAAATATTTCCGTTTAAATAGCTTCAGGTATAAGCCTAAATCGTATCCGAGTAGTCGGAATAGTAGATAGGATTCACTCGGAACATTAAGGCAATGGTCATGTTTTGCATTAGTTCGTCGTAATAATGCATGTATGAAGCTACCAGATGGAATTTTAAAGAATTAAAGTCTAAATATGAGTTAAATACGCTGATTTTTAGAACAACGCACAATGTACTAGAAAGGCGATAGGAAATCACAGTTGGCAAATTTAGCCATTAGGAACACGTAAATCAGAATTAAAAGAGTCGCGTAAACACGAATCTTAATTATAATTATTTTTCGATTAATAATACGTGCGCACTGAAGGGTGTTCGGTGTTATACTAAAAGAAAAGGACTGATAAGTGTTCGAGTGGTCAATGTATTTTATACAAGTTATTATCTCTTATCAGCACAGACGACGACTGAGGGCACCGCGCGGCTAAGGTGGAAGGTCGTGATCGTCAACCCCTATTGATAATGGCTATCGGTGCCTACTGACTAGGGGGTAATGAGGTAGGTACGATAAGCTAGGGAAGGCGCAAATTGTTATGAATAATTATCGTTAGATAAATACAAAACCTTACACCAAGTGTGTTGTAGTCCGGTGCAGCTGTAAAGACCTTGTCAGGTCAATAGCATTGTCAGCATAGTCAGTTCGAGGGCAAAAAACCAAGTATGTTCAACCCTGACAAATAAGGTGTTTCAGTTAATTCTTCAAGAATACACTTGGCTAAGGACTGCAGTATGATTGCAACTGCCCATTTGTCACTCCCAAACATAAGAACTTGTATGCATTAGGGAAAGGAGGTCAAATTCAATAGTTGATAAAGTCAGCTGATTAGATAAAAGATATAATGACCTAAATTTAATGGAATATGTTACCCTACCACTTTAAAACATGGCATAATGACGATTGCAGTGTTTGCTGCCATTATGCACTTATCTGTGATAAGATTATACTTATATTGTGATACCTCTATAGTTCCGATAATTTATCATGTCTACTTTATTCTTGAAGTTTGTAAATTTAAAATGATATACTTATTTTATGTATTACTTGATTGTATAAGTGATAAATTCTACAAGAGCCAAATTAATATAAACAAACTTTAACGTTTTGGCCATGTCTCAGGAACCTAATATGAGGATTAAACACATTTTTCAATACACTAGTCATACGATTGTCTTTTGAAATGATAAATATTAAAAAATGCAGCTTTTTGAATACCCTAATATAGCAAATATTATTATTTATTTATGAACAAATTGTAGCCTATAATTACATTACAGTGTACATATTTGGCCTAATTCAGTGATAATAATTCTTAGGATATCTTAATTATCTGTAAGTTTCTTCATACCTACAATAATTTCAGATAATCTTCAGAAACTGTCTAAAGGCAATTTAATATATTATAACAATTAATTATGTAGGTAACAAAGTAAACAAAAATGTTGATAGTAACACAGGTCAGAGACATAACTATCTATGCCTGAGATATAAATTTCATGTACATTGACTTATTTTTAGGTAATTATAATATTAACAAAGTACCTACATATGTTACTAAGGAAAACAATTGCTTTTGTGTTGTTAAACAAATAATTAATACTAGTACGCAGCCCAAGCAAGTCTAAAAATGAAGACCACTGATATTCAGCACAAAGACTTGTCTAAAAAGAAAATAATGAACAATTAAATAAATTCAATGATTAATCAAACGGAACTGAAAAAATTAACACAAGTTGTTCATATATCATATGTTATCATTGACATATAAAAACCCAAGATGCACACTAAACGTCTCAGTCAGCCGGCACACAAAAATGAGTACACAATTTTGGATTATGCAGTCATTTCAAATAGCCTTGCATTACTTGTGTCCTTGTAAAAACAACTTTAACTCATTCAAATAAGGTTGAATTTGCAAAATCATAAATTTATTGCATAACTATAACCACATATGTATATTGGAGAGTTTTTGCGGGACAGTTTTGACTGCTACTTTTATTCGAGACTGTGTGTCTTAGGTTTTATATGTCAATGGATGTCATAGATAAATTTTTAGTTGAATACACTATACAAAACGTCTAAACGAATACTAAGTCTCAGGTTACTTTTGCTACTTGATGCTATATTACTTTTGCTATTATTACTTAATGCCTGACGAAATAGTATCTGCTAATTCTGTCCATGGTTTTCAAAACCGACTTGACAACTGGCTCCAGACTAATAAACTTTAATAAGTGAACATCTGCAGTGACCAAAACCTGACAAAAAATTTTGACACAGTGTGATATAGACGAATCAGCAATTATGCTGCTTGTCTATTAACTATAAATAAATAATTAAGAAATATAGGTAATTGATATATGCTTTATATATACAGTAACCCACTGAAAATACTATAATATATATAATATTGCATTAGTTATGTCAAAGCTCATTTCTTTTCTTGTTGAAACATTACAAAAAAACATTAAACATAATAAAAATTACTACAACTCTTTATTGCAAATCCTTGACACAGTTATTGTAAGATAGTATATTTTGTATAAATAAAACTACTTACATTACATTTTTTGTATAATATGTAGATTGAAATAATTTAACACGCAGATTTTAATTGTCACCAATAAATAATTTTTTAAAATACAAATATAAAGATTGAATTGAAAAATTATGTGAAATACAGTATACCAAGGAGAAAATAACTCATCAGATATTACAAAGTTGTTTCAGGTTATCTTAAGGACCAAAAAAAAAAATTCAGAGTATGTTAGTGACTAAATTTTTAAGAAGCCCATGAATCTAGCTCTAAAATCAAATATTACATAATTTTAAGCCAGATGGCCCTAATAAATTGAAACATCAACATTTTAATCAATGACCCATCAATATCTATTTAAAGATAGTAGCCTAAGTTAATAATAAAGTTTATATAGTTTTTGTTTAAAAATGTAAAAGATATTTTTCTAGTACTTTGAATATTATCAAATTATTAATATTATAACTTAAACTAGGTGTTTATTAAAATAATTTAGGTACTATATTAAACAGTAATAGCTATCTGCATGTTTAAAACGAACAAGGCAAGTCTGACAAAGGTGATTGTATACGAGGAAGGACATCAGACAATATTATCAAAACAAACAACTCTGCTGGGGGCAACTTACATCGTTATCGTTGGTGCCCTTGAGGTCAACTGGGGCAGTCGTATCAATAGCCCATCCATTAGAAAACGCCCCCAACGATTGCGACATGTTAATATTCACAAATGAAAATATATTGAATAATACCACACTTTATACTACGTCGTAACTTCTTGTACATTTTTACTTTTTATGGCGCCACTGTAATATCTAGGTAAAAGCATGTTTAACCGTGGACTTAAGTAACATGAGCAATTAATAATATTAAAGCCTTATCATTGATAAGGAACGCTAAATTGATAGATAAATCAAGATAGTAAAATCTTCATGGCTCAAAACAAACAATACGTTCTAGTTGTTTTCTAACTGTCAAGTGTATCAGCTGATCTCGTAGTGTGACTTATTAGCCAATAACATAACTTTTTTTTTCAAATGACAGTAAATTGTTTAGATTTTTTGTGTCAAAGAAAACATAGTTTCAAAGGTGACGTTTTAAACGCGTTTTGTTATTATTATACCATAATCTATACTATAATAAAACTGTAGCAAGGTCAAATCTGTACATTAAATATTTTTTGAAAATTTTTATCGGGGTAGACTTTGTTATCGATATAGAAGCCAAAAATAATCTTTTTACAATTTTTGTCTGTCTGTCTGTCTGTCTGTCCCTGTGAACACGCATCACTCTGAAAGTACTGAACCGATTTTGACCAAACTTGGCACAGTGATAACTAATATTACGAGATTACATCTAGGATACTTTTTATCTCATAAAACGCAAGGGATTCTCCAGGATCTGCCTGTTTGTCTGTCCCTTTGAACACGTACCACTCTGAAAGTACTGAACCAATTTTGACGAAATTGGGCACAGTGATAACTAATATTACAAGGTTACATCTAGAATACTTTTTATCTCATAAAACGCAAGGGATTCTCCAGGATAATGGACGAAAGTCAAAAATTTGTAGTTAATGAAATTTTTGACGGATTTTGGTAAATTTTCATTGTGCTATATATAGCAGACAGATTAGCTAAAAAGATAAGCTATATTTCCCTAAGCTACTTTAAAAAAAATACCAAAAAAAAAGACCGCCGGGATTCGAACCGTCGGCTCCGGCGGACCATATAATGTCCAGTACGCTATAACTGAGCTACGGCTATATGACATTTCTATGCGTAATTATCAACCTCATATGAAAAAAATATATGTAAACGAAACTGTCACTTATATGTTGTTACATTTATTTTATTGTAAAAAAATGTTTGCTAAACAAAGGTGACAAGATTTTTTCCTAAAACATAAACCTAGATAATAGTTACATTGCATTGTAGAAGATGAATCTCAACTAGAGTTCTATCAGTACGTGTGTTGTTTCGATATTTGATAAAATTAGTTTTCTAAATGTTGTTGAGTCTTGAAGTAGTTGGGTTCAGGTTTGTGAATCTAAGATTAAAATAAATCAGTTGAGGTGTATGCAGTTATTTTTTTTTTTTCTCGAACTGACCACGCTATTGACCTAGCAAGGTCTTAACAGCTTCACCGGACTACTGTTTGCAGTTACTATGTTGTATTTATACTAATATTATAATGAGTGGTAAAGTTTTGTTTTCGAGGAATGCTTGGTACCTACTACTGGTCCGATTTCAAAAATTCTTTCACTGTTAGAAAGGTATATTATCCCAAGATCAGTATCTCAGTAAAAAAGGTGGTTTGTATGTCAAAAGTAAAATAAATGTGACCAAATTAAAATTGAATGCAGATTTCACGTATACTTTACAAATTCTTATAAAACAAACAACTAAAACAAAATGGAAATTTAATGTAGATAAAGTTCAACTTTTACAGTATGTTACGTGATGAAGTTACAAGGGGTACTGGGAAGATATTTATCGGCAATATATGTAAGTTAGTTTTGATCTTCACTTTGATGACACTACTTTAGGTAATGCTGCGAACAGATTCTAGGCTTATTTTAAAAGATTTCTCACATACCAACTGGGTATATGTTTGAGTGAGTCCCTGGATAGTTTGGATTCACGATTGGAAGTGCTGGATAACGCTGCAATAGGGTTTTAGGTTTTTTAAGATTATTTGCGTTTAAAAATACAATTGAAACCGGTAATAACCGATTTGGTGCAGACGAAGTTGCACGGGTCAGCTAGTGAAAAATAAATGTAACATTTGTGACGAAAGAAAAGCGCGGGAAACGTTTAAAACGTAGTATGTCCGAGTCATCGTTGATGGCCGCTCTGAATATAGCTTTAAGTTCAGTCTTGCGCATAGTACAGTCAATAGGTTAATACAAAACAAAATCAGAATATTATTATAGGAGTTTAACATTTACGTTTATTAAGCTTTAACTTGTCTCGATATTATACGTACATAACAGGTTTTAATGAATTATGATTCAAGTAGATATTTGCCTATTACATTAAGTAATAAAAATGTAGCAGTATAATATATAACTACTACTTTCAGAAGATTCTGTATGCGAAATGAAAGATTTTAATCCGATTGTGTCGTCTTGTAAACGGTTTACGAAAACCTGTTTATATGAATTGAGCAGAGATATACGTACATACAAGAGATATACAAATATAGAATATTTGCAAAGAATTAGAGATAAAAACGAACAAATAATAAAAATTAAATCTGGGGTAATTAAATAACAGTAAAAACAAGAAATTGGAAGAGCTGAATGATGATAAAGCTAAAATATTAACAGTTCGCCACATCATGTATTTATCAGTTATAATTAAATCCAAATAACATTTAATCACCTGGTTTGTGAGTTTTGGGTGATCGCTTACTTTAATTGAATGATCGCCTTTATGCAGTATTTATTTCTATCTGTTAGATATATCTAGTACCATATATTGTGCAGATATTATGCGTGTTACAATACCGTTATTGTGAATAAACTACATTCACAATGAATAAATAATTTGTATTAAAAATAAAATAAACAAAGCCTTTCATAGCAACATCATTGTTCAAAGTGGATGGGTCTTCTAATAATGACAAATATACAAGAAAAAGAAAACAACGAAGATAGCAATAACATGTAATTAACAACAACAACACTAAATTGACTTCTGAATGCGACTGTATTGCAACTAGTAATGACAGGATACATGTGTCAACGTCGGTGAAATAGGGGGCGAGGTACGCACGCGGACGAGCGCCGCTCCCCTTTTACCTCACTATGTCCCTCTGATACCTAAATTTGTGTTCTGCGCATCTACTTTAGAGCGGTTAAAACGTTTGACGCGGACTGTACTTACTATGTACTTACAAAACAAGACACTGGCAGATGCGTCAGTCATGCCGTGCCATAATTAAGAAAAAAAAATTATACCGTAATGTAATTATATAAACCTAAAATATACTTAAAAATATTTTAAAAATGTACCCATCTTTTTCAGCATTTTTTTTTTAAATTTTCAGCTGGTACATACTTTAATATAATATTATATTTTTATTTCATACCACGAAGTTAGTGTCATGAGATAGAATATAACTGATTTCAGCGTTTCAACAGAATGGTAGCCTCATTATTTAAATTTTTGCTTCATGATATTATTTTTATTTCACTTCACTTGTACATAACCAAATTAGGTATATTTCGAAAAATAATAATAGTCCGAGATCTCACTGAAACCTCTATTTGTACTATATTAATTAACCTAGCATTATAGGAAAATTAATAATAATAAGTAGTATTAGGATCTTTATTTATACTTTTGATTTCTGTGGAAATATTAAAGTGAAACTTTTATTACATCGTCTCAAACTTTTTCGTCTGTGTGTTGCATGGTGCGTGATGGTCGGCCGCGGAGTAGGGATTTTCCTATATATAAAGTACTCTGTGGTAGAGATAAAGTGAAAGGCGCTCGTCAAAGCACCCAGGACCAATATGGCGGCGCCTATAGTTCGCAGCAGCTGACCGTGTAGTGTATAGACTATTATTAGTTAAATGTCTATAGTGTGAAAAAAAGTTTCACTTTTACCGTGGTTTCATAAAAGCACACAATCCTTTTTTTTATTGTTAAAAAAAGAAAACATTTTTTATTGCTAGTAATTAAAAACATCTTGATGATGTAGTCCGGTGAAGCTGTTAAGACCACAGACTATTAGTCGTACAAGTAGTTAAAACCTTGCCAGGTCAATAGCGTAGTCAGTTCAAGAAAAAAAATCTTGATCAAATTATTAAAAATACTTACATAATGGACAAATGATGTCATGTTAGTGTATATTATGTGCATTGCAACTGCGGCATTCAATATTATGCTTTTATAAAGTATCTAATCTAAAATGTTCAGTATTCTTGACAATAATATCTCAATGGAAAAATACTTAAGTAGTTACTTATAATTCGTTAATAATTTGCTGTATTTTTAGTAAACAGGCGATGATAAGTTTTTTCGCTGATTTGTCCTAATTCTATTATTTTTATTCGATAAATAATAAAAGGTTATCTTATCACCATTAATTATGATATTGTTCCGTAGGGGGGTATTGAAAACATCGCGTGATCCTATGTCGTCTGCAGCTTGAAGGTTATCGCTTTTCTGCGCAGGAGACCTTATCAGAGAATATAGTTAATTAATGGAATATATAACATGTCAGTAAATATCCTTCATTCGATGAAAACAAGTTATAATTAAATTAATTGGTACATAAATAGCACTGGGAATGCTTAAGGCATAAAATTAAACGCCTGATTTAATCCTTTAGCAATCACGCAATTCATTTGTATTTCATTTTTGCAAATGCGCTATTATTAATAAAACAGTATAAAAATAAGTGTAATTTGATAAGGTATTCAAAAACAATTTCATAAATGTATGGATAGTTGGATACACTCTTGATTGATGCTCTAACTTAAACAACGATAGAGATATATTTCAAATCCGACTGTTTGACCTGCCTAATACATGTGCTTAAGGACCTGTTATATTTACTTCTGAAAGATATTTTAATCTTTGTTAAAATATCCCATCAATTAAGTATTTCGCAAGAGTCAAGCAATAGGAAAAGAATAAATATCACACGGCTAAAGGCATACATTGTAACGAATAAGAGTATGGTACTTTATGCCATATTAGGTTCTTACACATTGTGACGTTAAGTAACATATAAACATTTTTAGGCCATGGTAATAACGGCTTTACCGATTTTTATGAAAAATACTTGGGTGCAAGAATCATTGAATATACCTTTAGGACTCTTAAAACAAATTAATATTTTCCTATGTATTCTTAACCGATTTTAATGCGACATACACAGAATCCATAGGAAATATCAATATGTGTGAAATAAAATTTTGAACAATACATCTCTAGGTAGCACACATATTCATATGTTTTATTTAATTTGGTTAATTTGATAAACTATTTATTTTCCGCTGAAGTCGGTTAATACTTTTTTTTTTTAAATTTACTTTATATACCACATTATTTTGAAAATCACATATTTATATTTTCCTATGTATTCTTAACCGATTTTAATGCGATATTCACAGAATCCATAGGAAATATCAATATGTGATTCTCAAAATAATGTGGTATAAAAATGATCAAAAATACTTTTAAGAGTTACTCTGGTGAAGTTTTGAAGGCCCATCAGGCCAATAGCTTATAGTGAGTTCGAAGATGAAAACTTTTAAGAATCTTAAAAAAATATTATTCAAAATTTTATTTCCGTTTATCTATAATTAATGATAATAAGATTTTGTATAAAGTGAGCAATTATCTCGTTCTTATATTAGTAATGATTATCAACAAAACTTTAGTAATAATAAATAAGGGGACGAAAATAATTACTGCGTAATTAACGCGTGCGGAGCCGTCGGCAATTTTTAGATAATAAATTTAAAAACAAATCAGAGTAACATACCTAATGTACTTAAGTCGCGACGTTTCAATGCAATACCAATAACGGAAATTTAATTGTTATTTTTTCCTGTTTTGTCATGATTTTTCTCATTTCATATTCCATTCTTTGACATTATGTTTATGCCTTTCATGTTAGGTACGGTTTTGACCCGCATATAGCTTTTGCGATTATTTGCTAAGTGTATCGTTTATGGGTTCTCATTTGCAGAGAACTAACTGGTCTTTCCAACGATAAGTCTCGTCTATGAACGAGATTTGTTCCTTTACATTTCCCTAATAAAATTGCGTCTAAGTAGTATATATATCATACTTACAAGAGAAATCCTTAGGTGTTTTATTAATTTCGAGCTGGCGAAATATATTTTGTGTGAAGTTTGTTATGGTATTTTTTTTTCAATGTTGTTGGTTTCGCACACATATAATTTGGGATTAGCAATATAAAGGGAGAGAGGGGTGATCGCAGCTTGATACGATTTACTTATACTCTTTCCCTTGACGTGTATGCAACACAGAGTATTGTATAAAGGTCACCAAGATTTGTCAGTCGTGATTTAGATGCAAGTCAGAGAGTCGTAGTAATTTCAAAATGATTTAAATGCGAGACAGGAAGTCTTGGTAATTTCAAAGTCCGTTAAATGTCTCAAGATTAACAATCACATGCTTGACAAAGTTATCGAACGATTTGATAGCAGCCTTGTCGATCAAGCCCAAAAGAAGATTGTCACAAAGCATTATGTGCCCTAGTCTCTTCGTACTAAACATGGGGCATTCTTGATGCAAATGTTCAAAGTTTTGCAGTTTTGTTATGGTATTTAAAACAAATATGTTAATGAAGTCAACTGAGTCACGGCAAGTTACTCTTTTGGTCGGATCGATTCACAGGAATAGGAAGATTATGCCGACATGTATATGGTAAATGCAAATCAGGGATACCTAGCATAAGACGTATTATTGCCTAATATAAGTTGACTTTTACTTAAATACTGGCGGGTCCGGCAGACATTCCTACTTGGTAATAAAAATCCTAAAATTCAACCGTAGCGCTACCTACCGGGTCCAATTGTGAATCTAAACAACTCTTAAATCCACCTGAACACACACAAAAAATTTCATCAAAATATCTGTTCAACCGTTTAGGAGGAGTTCAGTCACATACACGCGGACAGAAGAATTATATATATTTTCTTGAAAATTTTAATGAAGATATTGAAAATAATATAAAACAGTCGCTTTTCGTATATGTTGATGTGGTACCTAGTTCTTCTAAACTGCGCAACGGATTTTGAGAGTTTTCAGAATCATATAGAGAATTTCTTTCGGAAGGTTTATTTGTTCAAGGTAGAGCCACGCTGAAACTATTATTGGTTTCAGCATGAATGGGTCGACTCGTCCGGGGTAGTACCACCCTCTCACAGAAAACCACCGTGAAGTAAGTGCTTGTATTGTTGCCTTTCGTTCGGCCAGTGGGAGCGCCGGATACCCAACTCCCCCTTTTCCAAAACACAGGCTGGCAATGCACTTGCGACTCCTCTGGTGTTGCAAGTGTCTATGGACGGTGGTGATCACTTAACATCAGATGAGCCACCTGTTCGTTTGCCTGCTATGATTTTAGAAAAAAAAAATGTTGCAGGTGTCTAGGAATAAGTAATAGAATACATTTCAATCATTTTTAGAAATGTCTGTCTGTCTGTTTGTATGAACACGCATCACTGCTAAACTTCTGGGTTCACAATGATACCTCCTATAAGAAAATCATAAAGCATATCCTCGGGAGTAACTTAAGTCTTTGTTTCATTAAAATCCGTCCAGTCTATCAAAAGTTATTGTAATTTTAATGGCGCCGCGACTTAAGTATAATGGAAAAGTAGATAAGCGAATGGATTAAATTCGTTCAGATGACTTTATTAGTCATTATTTTGTACATCAGGTTCCACGCGGACGAAGTCGCGGGCACAGCTAGAATACTATAAAAATGTAAATCTAAAAAGGTCTATAGAAGATTGAACAAAGTTATGGTATTGTTTATCTCCTAAGAATAATTCATACTAATCTTTTATATCATTTACATGTTATATTAATAAATTACTGGTATTTAAAACGATATTTTTACAAATATAGTATTAATCGTTATGTCATTAAACACGTCAGTTACGTTGGAAATCTAATGTAGATCAAAACTGCCATTTAAAGCATATAATTTCAATAGATAACTTGGAACATATCACAGATTTAAATGAGATTATCACAGGTTATACTAGTAGATTAAATGATTCATGAGAAAGGTTTAGGAATATAATTTGTCACGCGACCAAAAAAAGGTTGTGTGAAAATTCTTACGTAGCTTTTAATACTGATATAATAGTCAAGGAGGTAAATATCGAATCAAATTGTTTAGACACTTATGACGTCACATTATAAATATGAAATCTTGTAAATATGAAAATAAAACACACAATTACTTATTTCATAATTACTTTATTCTACGAACTTTCAAAAAGCTGTACGCTTTTACGAAACTTAATATAACACTTCTTCCAAATCATCCGAATAGTAATAAGAAAATATTTAGTAGAGTTTAATAAACATATATAGTGATTAATCACAATGTGTGCTAATATGTTACGTCATATATAAATTATGGAATGATTTTTTAATTATATTTTTTTATAAATAAAGAGACTCTTTTAATTTTTTTTCTTGGCCCTTATAGAGCTTGAAGGCACGATAGTGTTATTAAGTTATGAATTATAAATGAGTGTATAATTCTAAACAGTGTACTGTTTAGTATTTAATAATAATTTATTTGTAAAGAAATATAAATATGAAATATTGGCACAATAAAGAGATGTATGGAAAAAATTATAGAAATATAACAATCGAATTAAATTTTGCTTTAACGCTAGTTAATTAATTATTTTATAATCAAACGCTTAATGACTTACACACTTAAAGACTTCGATATAAGTTAAACATGAAAATTCCTTAAGTTTAGTGAACTTTACCTTAGGGATGATTAAAACAAATGTCTGTAATTTGATTAAAGAATGTTGCAAGGAAATTACATATGCTAAACTAAGTATGCACGAATTATAAAAAAAAAATTGATAAATACAAAGTAGGTATTGAAATGTTATTTACATTCGATGAATCGAATCGACAATCGAGTCTGGTCGAGCTATTTTAGACTTCCAGTCTACGACTATTCGGACTTTACATCTAATAAATTTGTTTGACATAACATTAATACCATATATAGCGAAATTATGTATTAATAATCAGATTTGTTTTATTCGAAGATTTTATTTTATTGGAATGTATTTAATTATATTTGTAAATAATGAACATTTTACTTAACATTTCCTTTAGAGATAAATACAAATCAATGAGATGAATTGTACTGTCAATTAAGTGTTTCAATTATTCGCTATCTCGATGTTTCGATGCGAATGAATAGTTAAAATCGAGAGTAATATCTCGGGAACAGCCACACCATATCTGATGATTACAAAACGTATTGACATTTTTGACTTTTCCTTCATAAATTACTATATCACACTGTATATGACGTTTTGAGTGAAATCGGGTAGTATATATATTTTCAATAAAAGGTTCGTTATTATAATTCGAGTTTGTATGTCTACTATTCGATAACTTTTCGGAATGAAAACGTTTTTCATTGACTTTATAACTCGTTATTTTGTTAATTTACGACAGAACAATTGAAACATTTTTGGATTTGACTCTATTAATTATTCATATTAAAAATTGGGGCAACAATGATCGATAATCGATTTTTGCGCGATATTATTTATATATCTTTATTGGTAATTTTTAATATAATATTTATGAGCCGTGTGATGTTCATTAAAGTCATATTTTTACGGGTTAGTTATTCTATTCAAATTCTTCAGAGCAAAACAACTAATAAACGGCTTGTACGACGTTGTAATATTACGACGACCGTGCGTATCTATTGCAATAAAAGCGTTTTACGAACGATGAAACTAATAATTGTACACAAGCTTTTATATAATACTAGCGGGCCCGGCTGACGTTGTTCCGCCCTGATTACCCCCCCGCAACCCCCTTGTGGGTGGAATTTCGTAAAATCCGTTCTTAGCTGACCTCTACTCAGCGAAAGGAATATTCCTACCATATTTCAAGTCGCTACGCCTTATGGTTCCAGAGATATCGTGATGAGTCAATATATAGGTGGGAATCTCTAATATATATATAGATTTATCTTTAGGATTTTGATATCATATGTTTCTTAAATAATTATCATACCGTTTAATTTGCTATCAAGACAAAGTTCACTAACAAACATTCTAAAATATAACATTCAAACATATGGAATGAATGTGGAATGACTTAAAGTATTAAGTGTGTCACCGAAACAGAGATTCCGAGGTGAGAGTTCCGAATCGTAATTCAATTAAGTCGTTACTTTCCAAAAATTGATAATATAATAAGTACTGAACTAATTAATGTTTAATCTTTCTTAATTGCTAAGTTGAAAGTGCAACTTTTACGCCATTAAAATAAAGGCAATCTTTTGAGTTGTCGTGTAAAGTTCGCGCGCGGTTGTAACGGCTTATGAGGTGGTCTTTACATGTGCCTCGTATTGCCGAAGTTGATGCCGCTTTGGGTGGCGCCTTTGTTTGAACCGTACTGTAGGGAGATGACGCCCTGACCGGCTCTGAGTTGTTCCTCTGAGAAGTTGCGTACGTTCTTTTCAGATTCTTTGGGCCCAATCGATGGTTTGCCGAAAGTACCCGCCTGAAGCAAAAAAAAAACTCGAATTTATATATTGAAGTAATTTTTTTTTTAATTTATGACGAGGCTTTAATTTTCGTGTTTCCACTGATACCTTAAACCAGGTTTTATATTGATACAATTAATTTTTTTGCTATCTCCAACAAATAATAAATCTTATTTCTACAAGTAGAAGGTTGCAACCTACTTCTTACTTTTAAATTCAAGGAAGATTCTCATTAATATGTGGGTAAAACTGTGTAAAGATTCGGACTGCATGAGTACCAGTCCCGCATAAACATACCAACTATGCGCGCACTTCTTTATTCTTGTTTGGAGTCTTTTGATTGTTTTATAATGTACATAATATTCTTTATATTGTCTGATCTGATCTGATCGGTGCGAACGATTTCGGCCATGGTGATCACTTTGACCCCTAATCTGAGAAATGTCGTTGGTACGCTCGAAGATGGCTTCTGTAGCCCATCTTCGCGGCGAAACTCCGTACACACTGAGGGCCCTTGTACGTGTAAGAGGACGCCGTTCTCATAATGAAACACAGGACTTTTGCGTACTCGGAGTCCAGTAAGAGAAGCGGTCAATACTGATGCACATACACTTTCTTGTTCTTCTGGACCCAGGGGAACGGGGACCGTTACGACCGGAGCGGGACTCAGACAGATGGTACAGTATCACAGTGAGAAAGTTACAAGGGGTCAGTGCTATCTCGCACTCCCTTAATCGCCTTTTAAAATAGCCACGGGAAGATATGGGGTGATGCTATTCTGCTCTGCCGGCACATTATATTTATATTGTATAGATTTAGTAATGCCAGAATAAACCCACCTCAGTAAAAGAAAAAATATACTTTTATCTTCAATAGTGTAACTGCTGCATTAGAAATAGAAAATAAGGGTAGTATTTTCCATACATGCTGGCTTAGTTGATAGCTGCATAGTAGTAGTAGTTGGGACGCCGCATCAATCGACCTAA